>MNCI01003637.1:17813-36744 GCA_015680685.1 Gnetum montanum | reverse complement strand
TGACACCACCATTGTCCTGGTATATGACAATAAACTGATACCCCACAGTGTCCGCAATGACGATAAACTAGCACCCGTTCTGGCATGACAGTAAAATGTCGCCGTCAGAATCATCAGAGTCCGCTAAGACTATAAACTAGCTTGTCTCTGTATGGTCCACTAAGACTCAAAACTGGCAACGTACCGTCCACCACGACGTTAAACAGGGCAATGTCCAACGGGTTACGACATAAAACTAACCCATGATAGTCCGTTAAGACTGTAAACTAGCACGTTCATCTCCGACCCTTCACTCCACAGCCATATTCATCCATCAGAATCATTGCATCCCTCATCAGCACACACTCTCATCAACATCGTCGACATTCGCACTCAGTGCTCAGAATCGCCCCCAATATCTTTGTTCACCTGCAGCTGTTTAAATCTAAGCTCATTTATTCACTCATGGTTTTCTTATCTCTTTGGAGTTATGTTTGCAGGATGATGCTCAGAGGTGCTCGTACGAGAGTGCGGTTCGTCATAGGCAGCAAGATTAAGCAATGTCCATTAATCCACCTGGCAAGACTGAATCAAACCGTTAACTCGTACATTCCCATTCCCCGAAAATTCCCCATCCGTTTACCAAACTATTGCACACTGCGAAACGTTACAGCGGTCGCAACGCACAAAACACAACATTCGCATATGAGTACTAAAACAACCACTTCAAAAAAAAAGCCTTGGCATTTCCCATACAAGCCCCAGGCAGGAAGGCATCGGCCCTAAAATAGGTACTCATGTCAAAAGCAATCAAGAAACATCCTGTTGCATGGCTTTGGCACGTCGCTTACAGTTTCCCCAAAGAAGGGAGCCGTTCCTCCAAAGAATGTGAAACATCACCCTGTGGCTTTGGTAGTGACAATCGATTCTCTTGAAAAATCACCAAGAGCACGGTTCCGCCAAAGGACGCACATCACATGCTTGAATTCTGAGTCTGCCAAAAGATGGCTATCGACAAGGACCGGCATGCCGCACCCCTGAACATCCGACTTCCCCAGCACGATCCCTTGGGCAGTCACCGATCCTCATGATCCCTTTCCTTCTCCCAGTTACCAGTTACCAATCTCGCCCTTTCAATCCCATTCACCACTAAACACGGTACGATGATGTCTGGTCAAGTGGCAAAGGACAAAGCTTTCATCAGGTTGCTTGTGGTGTTTTGCGCTTCTTTGTCGACGCTTCTCGGGTCGATTCCTCCAAGCGTCAACAAAGAGGGGCCAATGAAACACCACAAAAGTTTTTGAGTTTTAGCATTTGTCTGATAAGAAGCAGATCCCCGTGACCCACAGACGGCTTTGGCTACATTTGAAGTCACACAGGGCAATTTTGAGAATCGGAACACCTGGTTTTCACCAAGTGTTGTGCCGATGTCTACGCCCAGCGTCTACGACCAGCATCTACGCCCGGCGTCTACGCCCGACACTCAGCATGCACGCCTCACACGCACGCTCAGTAGGTGCAACAGGAGCAAGAATTGAGGCAAGTCGACGTCTAGCATCCATTAGCGTATATGCCCGGCGTATACGCCGACCTGTTGTAGCGTATACGCCCAGCGTATACGCCGACCTGTTGTAGCGTATACGCCCAGCGTATACCATGTTTCTAAATTGTAAATGCCAGGTCTAACGCCATGTGTCTCCCAGTTCGATTTTCCCGGTAACCCTACCCCTATAAATAGCCCAGTTTTCCGTAAATTCGAGGTCGGCAAAAATTTACCAAAGTAGGCCCAGAGCAATTACGCTGCAAACAAGAGCCCAGAAACCCCTTACGCTTACGCTTACGCTAGAAGTTCTGTACACCGAGCACAATTCGTGCTCCACCTACCGTGCCAACCAGCTGCATCCCTGTGTCCACCGGGGCTTTACGTCCGCCTTGTGTCCCTACACGACTACGTTAGACCGGTGCACAACATTTTAACTCTATAATCCACTGCTTACGCTTGTTGGAAGTTCTTTTACAGTTTTACGTCAATTTGGCCCACGATTTGTTTACGCCTGCTTATGTTCGTGCTCCGTTTGCGTTCGTATACGCGCACACTGCGTACGCTGTTTACACTTGCTTACGCTCTTTACGCTGGTTTACGTCGTTTATGCTATTTATGCTGTTTACGCTTGTTTATGCTCTTTACACTTACGCTGTTTACGCTGTTCATGCCTGCATACGCTTACGCTGTGCCTATACTTGTTTACGCTATTTACACCCGACCCTGTTTACGCCCTTTTACACTTACGCTGTCTGCGCTTGTTTCATTGCTTACGCTCTGTTTAATCATAACCCAGCGTATAACACTTCGGTGGCGCTTGGGGAAATCCTTGTCTGATCCGCGTGCGGACCACCCAAGGTACCCTACCTTCGTACATTCCAGCACGCCCTCAGGCGAAGGTGGGGTCTTCTGTGCTCGCCCTGCGATCCCGCGGTCTCTGTTTCCCGTTCCAGCCGGGGACCGACGATTTCAGGTGGTACATGTAGCAAAAAACATAGTCCTATACTCTATCATTGACAAGTTAGGCATGGTAGATGAAATTAGGCCAACAAAAATTTTGTATCTAAAATCCTTTAATAGATCATGCATTGCTATTAGGGGTACAATCAACTTAGCCTTCATGGTAGGAGAGCAAATCCCTACTAGCGTAGATTTCACTATCATTGAGGAGATGCTAGGCTTCAACTTGATCTTGGACAAGCCTTGGCTAGCCCAACTATAGGTTTTCTCCTCTCCCATCTACTAAGAAGTCCACCTCCATATGAAGGTGGTCAAGTTATCATCCACAGTGATAATGCCTCCTCTACAGCTGTTCATAACATATACATGGAGGAAGTGTTAGAGGTGGAGTTTCTTGATGATACACCTATGGTAATCAACGCAATGCCTAAGGCTAACACACTCGAACAAGTGGCTGAAGCCAATAACCTCCTAGCAGATACTAAGCCTTGTGCACCCCCTAATCCATGCCTAGTTAGGAAGTAACTACATGACCAAGACATTCCCTTGGCCAAAAACATGCTAAGCGCCTACTTACCCCTTGCCTCCATGGGCCATGCATTTTTAGTTTTTTCTTGTGTTGCATTTGTTCATGAATTTACATTTTACCTGCTTGCCTAGTTTACACACTACTTCACTTTGTTTAGGCATTTCTACTTTTTTTATGCATTCATCCACTTAGCTTATGCATTACATTTGAAAAACATCAAAAACACATAAAAATAAAAAAAAATAAAAAAAATACAAAAACACATGGCCCGAAAAGGTCTTAAAGTAGACCATAGCCCAGAACAGCCTAAAATTATATCTTTTTGCATGGCTTTCCTTTCATTTGTGCATTTTAACTCTGTGCCACTTGATGTTATTTTTCTAGTTGATTTTTTGCAAGATCTTGTAAGCACATAGCATGACTACGCATGCAGCATCGCACTTCACACAAGCAAGGTAAGCACTAGTCTGCTATGACTATAAATTGGCACAGATAGTTTACTATGACTATAAACTAGCATAGATAGTCCGCTATGACTATAAATTGGCATAGATAGTCCACTATGACTATAAACTAGCACAGATCATCCTTGGGTTATGATGTTAAACTGGCACAACATCCACCATTCGCTATGATGTTAAACTGGAACAACATCCACCATTCACTATGATGTTAAACTAGCACCCAACAGTCTATTAGGACTATAAACTAGCACATCATGGTCTGCTAGGGCCTTAAACTAGATTCATAGTTTTCTAGAACTTTAAACTGGCATGTTGCTGATCTGTTGGAGCACTTGCCATTGGTGAAACCCTTAGGGCACTTATAGCATCATCGCCTCCTACCATTTTGCTGATCTTTTGGAGCACCTACCATCGGTGCAACCTTTGGAGAACTCATAGCATCATAATCCTAGCACTTTCATTGGCTTCCTTAGCATTTTCAACTGGCGCAACATTTGACACATTTCCAGCATCTTTGCATCCAACACTTGTAGCATCTTCACATCTAACATTTAGACTTGCATTTCATGTTGTGTGATTTTCTTGTCTTCTTGGAGTTGTGTTTGCAGGACGAAGCCCTAGAGGTGGTCATGCAAAGATGCATCTCATTGTAGCAGTAAGTCACCACATCGCTTTGATATGCATGATTGGACTAATTAAGCCAATCAAAAGTGGACATCCCCCTCATCCCATTACAGTCTATGCACATCCACTCCTTCATCCCAATAGCCTCTCATCCCTCACATACTCACAATTACACATCCCTTTGATGCATACGCACTATGACACATATGACATTCTCTTCACATCAATTGTAGAACCTAAGGTAGACGTAACACAACTCATCTCGTGGGGAGCCTGTGTTGGCTGGTCAAGGCCCAAGCAAATTTAACATAACTCATCTTGGGGAGGAAAAACCTATCCTACATACACGATGTGGCTGCATCAAAGCAAAGCCTATCTACTCGATGACCCACATCTTGCAGCTAACATTCAGTAGTAAGCCGAACCGAACAGGGCTTCGCCTTGCAGTAAAGTAAAAAATAAAGAAGCAAAAATGAAAAAACAAAAAAAAAGAAAGGAAAATGGAAAAAAGCACATCCCCAAGCAAATTGACAACACTGTTGCTTTGCAACTAGCCTAGCTTTGGATCAACTTTGACTCTCTCATGAGCACTCCAATGAGAGGTCAACGTTTCAGGGGTAAGCCACTTCATGCCATGGTCACCATCAATCGTACTAACTTTGCATCTTGCATTAGGATACATTGTTTTCATTTTATTTCCTCTGATTGTACTTCATCTTCCTAGCACATTACCTACACACTTTGCCTTAGCACACCCTTATCCATAGCACTCTTAAACATGGTGAAACAACACCCAATCTAGTATTGACAAGCGATGATTGGTGCCATGTCTACTATGATGTTTTGCAATTCTTTGTTGACATCTCTTAGGCCACTCCTCTAGATGTCAACAAAGAGGGACCATTGAAACACTACAAAATTTCAGGTCTCAGCTACAAATTTGGCTAAGTGTCAAAATAGTGGCACTTTGCCCAAATTTTTCTAAGTGTTGAGTGTAGTTAGCTCCAACTACCAGTTTTGCAAATTTTTTTTTCTAATTGATGAGTTGTGTGTTCCATGTGTAACACGAGGTGAGCATAACAGCCAAAGTTAGAAAATTTTCGAACTTTTCTAGTCACCTTTGGATTTAGAAAATTTTCTAAATTTTTCTTATAGTCTCACCTATTGCACTACCATGTGGCACTCGATTTGCATTTTGCACTAACCCTAGCCCTATAAATACCCCTAGACCCCCAATGTTTTAATGGTTGGCATTCCCAGATGGTTGAAATTCCTAGGTGGTTGGCATTCCTAGGCTATTGGCATTCTTAGATGGTTGGCATTCCCGAGCGGTTGGCATTCTCAGGCAGTTGACATTCTCAAACAGTTGGCATTCCTAGGTGGTTGGCATTTCCAAATGGTTGGCATTCCCTGACGGTTAGCATTCCCAAGCGATTGAAATTCTCAAATGGTTGGCATTCCCAGGTGGTTGGCATTCCTAGATGGTTGTCGTTCTTAAATGGTTGGCATTCCTAAGCAGTTGGAATTCTTAAACGGTTGGCATTACTTAGATGTGAGCATTTTTAGCACTTGGAATTTGGAATTCAGCACTAAGCATCTTTGGGCGAACGAGACTCAGATGCATTGGCAGAGAGGTAGAGTTGCATTCTATGGCACACTGTAGCCCCATTGTACCCTTGCAGGACACGACAACCCATGATACACCATAGTGGCCAACTAGGCAGACATGGTTTATCATGGAAAGCGCCAAACTTCATGGTCTGACATCATCGAGACTATTACTATGCTCCCACTACACCTGTTATACACTGTGTACCTTCTGAGACCATTTTGGAGTTAACTATGCTTCCATTTGAGGTAGTGTTCCATTTCTCTCTCTCATTTCTAGCATTTTATTGCATTTTTCTTGCATCTTTTTGCACTTTTTCACATGTCGTCACACTATACTATGGTTGGGTGGTAGTCTTCATGAGTTGACACTCTCGTTTTGGTCAAAACCCTTAGCTATGCTCACCTCCATTCCATGACTATGGTCTATACTTAGCACTACAAAACACTACTTTGATCCTTAGTAGCATTTTCGTGTTGTTTGCATTTGCATTTTGGCTAACCATGCTACCCCCCGGTTGCATCCATTACCTCGATTGTAATCGGCAAAGTTCCATTTCAATTGATAAGATCATTTAGGGTGCTCCACCTCTGTTTCCAGCAAGGCCCTCATGTAGAGGCAAGGTTAAGGCTATGTGTTTGTTGAATTCTCTATCATTCTAGCCACTGATATTTTTGGTCACTACAATTTTTTGGTGCTAGGAGGGCCTTGCCATTTCCTTCTACATTTTCTGATTATTGTCCCATGTGCTCTCTTCACCAACGGTTGGTGTAGGTTGGACCCCATTATTGGTTCTCCTAGAGCCCCATTGGACAAAAACCAAAGCATATCTTTGGCACTTGATCAAAATTATGGGTTCTTGGGAGAGCATAGCTAGCTCTCAATGTAGAGAGCATAGCTAACTTTAGCGTAGTGAGCGTAGCACTAGAGTTAACCATTTTTAGCAGCTTTCATTGTTAGCATTTTTTCTACATTTCCATACTTAGCATTCTTCCTATAGTTTCAAACTTAGCATTTTTTCTACATTTTCATACTTAGTCAAATTTTCTACAATTTTACACTTAGTCACTTTTTTGCAGTTTTTGCACTTAGCCATTTTTCTGCATTTTTACACTTAGCCATTTTTCTACATTTTTAGCCATTTTTCTACTATCGGCAGACTTAGTCATTTTTCTGTAGTTTTTAGAGTTAGCCATTTTTTTTTGCAAACAAAAAATCTCACAAACCAATTTGTGAAAATGAATCTAGATCAACCTTCCACATCAGTGTCTAATACATTTTTCACCACGATCTACCCAAAGTGTGCTGTGCTAAGCCATGAATAATACAATTTTGTTTGTGCCAAAATCCAAGCAGGATTACCAGTAGATATTATATCCATACAACATCCATGATTGAATGAAAAATTATACTTGAGTTCTTTTACAAAATTAGGAAGGTATAGGATTATTGATTGACTTTCCTTTCAACAAAACAAGCTTGATTAACTTGACAAAAAATGGAGTGCTCGAGTGTATGGATCAAACTATTATAAAAAATGATGGTGTTTAGGATACAAAATTGAACACCATGATGCAACTTTTCAAAAATTAGACAACACATTCCTTGATGATGTGAAGCTTTTTGGAAAAGATCAAAAAGTCCCAAGTGGTTGTGGTTCTTGAGGCTTTAAGGGATCTTCACCGGCTTCACGCACTGGTGGTAGTTGAGGCGGTTGTGATTGTCCTGTTGCTATTGCAACTTCTATTGGAAGGTAGAAAGCATCCAGTAGTGCTTTCATTTTCTCCTCCTTACTCTTGGGATCAGGCACCATCCATGTAGCTTCCCCAATGTGGGTTGAAATGGGCACATCCCAAGGACATGGGATTGTTGGAAATAACTCCTTGACATTGATGAACTAAGCAATGAACTATTTGCATTCAATGTCAAATGCTTACACTATGTTCTTTAGCTCCTGGTAGTCATTCATCCATCTAGCTAGGTTCTCAGCAATGGATTATTGATCTATGAGTGAATTTCCCTTTGTGGACTTCGAGTTCAGCATTAGTAGTATCAAGCTTTTGCTTGGTGTCCTTGTGGTGTTTGAACTTGGCCTTGTATAGTAGATACGAGTTAGCCATATACTTTTCTAATTCCAACTATGGTTGTTTGACTATTAGCATTGTCAATTTTGTGTAATAGAGATTGGCCAACTCCATATACTTTGTCATCTCTTCGATCTGCAACTCCTTTAAGTGGATCTCTACTTTGTTGTAGGCCTCAATCCCATCATGGATGGGTTTCCACATCTCTCTTCCTTTTTGAAGTTATTGGAGGGCTTCATTTACTTTAGCCTTTGCCATATAGATTTATTTTTCATTAATTTCCTTTTGCAAGCCAACTTGGTCCTTGAGAGCTTCGTTCTTCTAGGCAACGATTTCGATGGTAGACTTTTGTTGCAAGGTGCATACCTCTTCCATTAATAGATTACAGTTCTCCATGGCCAATTTTCTCAATTCAATGTTGACTCTGGCAAGTTGCTCCTATTGTTGATGAATGGATTCTTACATTTGATATTTTTAAGCATCAACATTTCACAGGCAATGATTTTGCATGGTCAATGCTTCATTTTCTTGGCGCATCTGATTCAAGTTCTTTTTGATTGAGTGCATTTCAGCTTCTATCATGGATTGTTTGAACATGACCATTACTGCTTCCTTAGCCTTTTGAAATTATTTTTGAAGTTGTTTGATAGCTTCATCTCTTGTTGTTACTGAGCTGAGGATTGTTTGTTCTACAAGTAGAGCATGAAGTTTAGCAGCCTCCACGGCCAAGCATTGATTTTGCTCTTGGTTCATTTCTAGTTGCCCCTCCAAAATGATGCACCTACCCCTTGCATTCAATAGCTTCAACTAGGTTGCAGTGATGTTCTTTGGAAGATCAAAGATATCCAGAGTCGGTTGCCTGATTCCTACCAGTTGTTTTAGTAGTTGTTTGTGTTGGGCTGTGGTCAATTTTTTGCTGACCATGCCTGTAGACATCTGCACATCTTGGAGTGTAGATATGTCTGGTACATATGCTATAGGTGCATTCAGTGCTTTAACTACATGGTTAACTACCACTTTTGCCACTATCTCCTACCCTTAGTGCTGCATCACCAAGACAGTTACCTCTTCACCTTTCTCCAACCCCACCGAGAAAGTGGTTGCATTCCCAAAGATTTTTGGAAATAGATGATGTGTTGCTATTGACACTATTACCTCTTGAGCATTGGAATCCAAGCTTGAAGGCAACTACATTCTTTGGGCAAAGAAAATAGAACCACCCCTCTCCATCTGGCTAACTATTTGGGCCACCTCATTAAGGTGACTCATTACTAGCTGGTACAAAGATGGATCTACCCCACTTGTTCCTGCTTGCTGCTCTTGTTCACTCAAGAGTTGCTCTCAGATTTTTTGTAGATGCTTAAGAACTACGTAGGCCTCTGATGTTGTCTCTTGAGTTGGTGGTGGTGGTAGAAACTCCTCTTTTTGAATGGTTGTTGGTATTTTATCTTTCATGATTTCTGCCCATGAGGCTAAGGGAGCATGCTTGAGAGTGTTATTTGAATAGTGAATAATACCTACCTTCTTGCAAAGTTTCCAGGTAAGGCATGAAAAGGGTAGGGTCTTCCTTCCACATTTGTTCTCCTTGGAGCACTTTTCAATCTCCAAATAAATTAGCTGTGAAAGGTTAATAGAAAATTTCTCACTTAGAGTGGTGCATGCTTGAGTGGAAAAAGTAGTTACCTTGCTTGGCCTCACTGTTGGATTGAGGTGATAGGCCACAATCTTGAAATAAATCCGCTTCACCATTGTGAGCACGCCATACTCACGGTCCACCCTATAGCATCACTATTTGCCTTAGAATCACCTTTTGTTGATATCTTTGCCAACTATGTTCCAATATTTGGCAACCCCAGTGCTTGTGTGATGGCATCCACCAAGTAGGACACTTGAATGTCCTTGATTTATACAACGGACCCTGGCCTTTAGCTATTACAGAAGAGATAGGTCTCTCCCATGTATCACTCCCCACTGGTCATGATGATTGGCCACATGGGAGAGGTTTGCAATTGTGTTCTAACATCTTCTGAAGCTTTTTCCAAAAATGGCCTAAAGTTTATCTCTTGAAGAACTGATCATTAGATCTCTTAGGCCTTGATGATGTCTAAGAAAGCTTGAGTTAGAGTGACCTCAAGCCTTGGCATAGGTCTAGGATCTTCTCCTCATTGAGATTGTAGATACTTCTTCTTCTAGAATCTATCAAATAAATTCTACTTCAAGGTCCTTATGAAGAGGTCTCATTGCATGGGTCACCTCTTGTTGTTCTTGGCCTTGTTTCTGCTGGGCCCTTCTAGATTTGGGTCATTTCTCCTATGGTTGTGAGGGTTGTCCTTCTTGCGAACACTTTTGTTTGGGTGCTATTTGTAATCACAATAGAACCATGGATTAGCAATCATTGTGTAATCTTAAAACAATTGGAATACCTTAACTCTTGAGGGTAGTTACACTTAATTGTTATTTCTATTTATGCTTTATCATTGATAAATTAGCTTGGAGATTGTTGGAAGGGTTAATTTGGAAAAAGTTGATGTTTATGTATGATTAAGGTTACTAACCTTTGGGGGAGTTAGAAATGTTTTTTGAGAATTACATCGAAAACCTTAAGGTTTGTGGCCCTCATGATAAAGATATTATCCTCAGTAAGTGCAGGATTGAAAAATAGAGTGATTTGGAAAAATGGTTTGAAAGTTATGGACTCTAGAAGGTTTTGGGCTCTAAAAAATTGCAAAAATTCCTCATGGGTTATGAGAAAATTGCAAAAAATTTCCAAAGTGTCTAGTGGTATATATAGTATTTTTGTATTGTATCAAGGAGGCCTCGTTGATAGGGCCTTGTCAACATGGTTGGCTATGTTAATGAGGCCTCATCGACGTAGCTATTGACCATCATTGACTTCCATCGACTTCGGTCAAACTTTCAAAATACAAAGAACTTTTTGATGAAATTGGGATTAAATGAAAGCTTAGAAGACCAAGAATGGTATGAAATCATGAGAAGAAGGTGTTGAAGTTCATAAATTTGAAAAAATGAAAAAAAATTAATTTAATGGATGAATGCAATGAAAGATTAAGGAGTACTGAGTGGTTTACACAATGGAAAGTACAAAATATAAGATTGTAGTGATGTCAAAGGTAAGGAACCTTAACTGATCAAGCCAAAAGCTATGCAAGTGGGTCCTTCCCATAGCAGGCTCATGCCATTTTTTCCCTTGCATAACCTCAATTAAGGAGTCTATAGGTCCCATAGTCAATTTAATGATCATGATAAGTTAAGGATCAACCCAAAAGAATCCACTCAAGAATCCCAATACATCAGACTAGGACGTAGATCATAACATAGAACTAGGTAGTGAACTGAGTTATGGCAACATGGATGGATGATAGAGAAGGTGGAATGGAGTTTAAAATTGAGGTCATAAGAAGTCCCTTGTGGAATTGTGGTTAAAATGACCTGAGAAGTTCCATCCTCAGTCTAGACCAAAGCCAACCACTTTTAGTGACTTTGAATTGCCACTCTAAGATTGATCTACTTACTCAAGACACAAGAGTGTCCCCGCAAGACAAAAACCATTCTACAAAGAGGAGAGAGAAGTAGAAAGTGAGAGAGAGAGAGAGAGAGAGGGCCTTAGTTAGAGGAGAACTTTAGGCATAGGTGTACGTCTTTTGAGTTCCATAACTAGCACTTGTAGCTCTTTTATTTGTCCAAGGGATGTGCTTTGAATTCCCATTGTGTTTGTTTTTTGGAAATGGAAATCACACCATGCAAGGAGTTATTCATTTCAAAGGGGTGCTCTTTGAATTCTCATTGTTTTTTTTTTTGAAATGGGAACCACATCATGCAATGGTGTTATTTGTCTTCCTATCATTGGTGGTGTGGAATGGTAAGAAGTCCATGAAAAACACTGAAGCACTCAAGCAAGAAGAAGAGTACAAAGAGTATTGAGTCCCCTTGAATTCATACCCTTTACAAACCTTTAGATCCTTCCTAATTCTAGAACTACCAAGGACACTGATTGATTGAAATTTTCTTTAATAAAAAAGGGACCTCAAATTCCCAGAACAAGGAAAACCATAGATGTTTTTGGATGGGTGGATGACATGGATTCACTGTCTATTCCGTGAAAAATAAACCATGTCAAAGTCATTAGACATTCGAATTCAAAAATAGAAACTAGACATCGACAATCACACATTAAGCATAAACCATCATTAGCAAACAACAACAACAACATTGTGTCCTATGATAATAAAGCAGATTTATTATTAAAAATGAGAAAATATCACACTTAATTAAAAAAAACAAAATAAAGTAAAATATATAAGAAAGTGTAAAATAAGTAAGAAATTTTAAAGGTACTAAAAATGATATAAAATTAGAAAAATTCAAAAATAAAAAATTTGTAAAATCAAAAATGTTAAAAGCAAAAAGGTAGAAAAACTCATAGGCCATGATAATGGTCAGAATAGGTGGCCATCTCCTCCACAACTAAGGTTGAAGAAGGAGATTTGAAAAATAGAAGATGAAAGTCCATCTATTGAGATGGTAGTTACACTGGTTAGTCTTGGTTCTAGGAAAGGTTTGACTTATTGCATATTGATCAACTACTTTTTATTTGGGATATTAGGTTTGTAAATTATCATGGCTCTATTTGAAAAGGTTTGATCAATTATGTAATGTCCCTCCCAAAATTTTTGAAATTTTTCCTTTTGAGGTACATGTATGAGGTTCCAGTAGAGCACCTTATCTTCTAGTTGAAACCTTACTTTCCTGATTCTAAGGTCGTGACATTGCTTGTTGAATTCCTTGTTTACTTCATTCAAAGATAGGGCCACTAAGTGATTTTTGTCTAGAACATTAAAATTGATCAATCTTTTTTTTTTTATGCTAAACTTAGGTGAAGGTTTAGTTCATAGGTCGTTGAGAGTGTACGGAGTTCAGATTGAATTGGAAGCATTGGAAGTTTCTTGTACACTAACTTATAGGAAGAATATCCAATAGGAAGTTTCCAAGTTGATCAGTAAGCCTAGAGAGCATCATTAAGTTTTGTGCTCTAATCCTTCCTATATTTACTAATGGTTCACGTTAATATTTTTGTAATCTCTCAATTGGTTACCTTTGCTTGACTGTTAGCTTAGGGATTGTAAGATGTTGTTAGTTTATGTTCTACCCCTAAGCGTTGCATTAATTTTCTAAATGTGGCACCTATGAAATGAGTCCCATTATCAGAAATTAGTGAATGTGGGACCCCAAACCTATTTACAATATGTTTTTGTATAAATATAGTGGTAGTGGATGATGTGTATTCTATAATAGTTGCTTCTTCAGCCCATTTTGTGCAATAGTTAACTGCTACTATAATATACGATTTCCCGTTACACAAGGATGTGATGGGACCCATGAAGTTAATGCCCCATATGTTGAAAGGTTCAAGTGGTTGAATCCACTATTGAGAACCTTCTATATGAGTATTCATCCACCCATCATGTTGACAATGTCCACAAGACTTAATAAACTGGTGGACATCCCTAAAGATTATGGACCAATAGTATCTTGCCATTAGGATTTTTATGGTTGTGTATTTCCCTACATAGTGGCCTCCACAAGGTCCTTCATGAGCATCCTAGAGAATGTGCAGTTGATCTTCATCAGGGACATACCAATGGATTAGGCCATCGACACACACCTTGTAAAGGTGTCCATTGATTTCCATGAAGTATTTGACTCGATGAAGAAATTTTTTCTTCTTTCTAAAATTCAAGTCTTGTGGAATTTCTTGAGTGAGAAGATATGTGAGGATGCCATTATACCATACTGCTTTTTCAGGTGCTTGTTCATTTATTACTCCAGTAAAGAGGAGTTCGTCTGGAAATTGATCAAAGAGTGGGCTCTCCTCCTCTTTGTTATCCCATCTTAAGTGAGAAAGATGGTCAGTGATCACATTCTTAGTCCCTTTTCGATCTACCATAGTAAGATTGAATTTATTGCAAAATCACAAGCCACTGTATAACATGAGGGCTCGTCGTTAACTTATTTCATAAGAAAGCAAATTGCATTTTGATCTTGAAACACCACAAAAATCTGTGAGTTTAGCATCTGTCCGACAAGAAGCAGATCCCCATGACCCACAGGTAGCTTCGGCTAGATTTGAAGTCACACAGGGCAATTTTGGAAGTCGAAACATCTGGTTAAGTGTGGTGCCAGCGTCTACGCCCAGCATCTACGCCCAACGTTCACGCCCAGTGTTTACGCCCAGCTCTCCAGCGTACACGCCCAGGTACGATAGAGGCACACGCTCGACAACAAGATTTCCAATGGCAACATGAAGATTACACCGAAGAGCAAGGATTGAAGCAAGTGGACATCCTTCGGCGTATACGCCGGTGTATACGCCCAACATTCACTAGCGTATACGCCGGGGCGTATACGCCAGCATCTATCCGTCTACGCCTAGCGTATACGCTCGGCGTATACGCTCGGCGTATACGCTCGACGTATACGCCCAGCGTATACGTCGGCCTGTTGTATAATGTATACACCTGGCGTATATCATGTTTCTAAATTGTAACGCCCGGTCTATACGCCACGTGTCTCCCCGTCTGCTTTTCCCGGTAACCCTACCCCTATAAATAGCCCAGTTTTCCACATTCACCAGGTCCGCAGAAATTTACCAGAGCCAACCGAGAGCAATTACGCTGCTAAAACCCTCTTACGCTTACGCTTACGCTGGAAGCCTTGCACGCTGCACGCTGAGCACAGTCCGCGCTTCGCCTACCGTGTCAGCCAGCTGCATCCCTCCATCCACCGGGGCTTTACGTCTGCCTTGTGTCCCTACACAACTGCGTTAGACCGGTGCAGAACATTTTAACTCTATAATCCATTGTTTATGCTTGTTGCAAGTCCTTTTACAGTTTTACGTTAATTTGGCCCGCGCCTCGTTTACGGCTGTTTACGTTCGCGCTCCGTGCTCCGTTTGTGTCCGCGGACACCCACTGTTTACACTTGTTGCAAATTTTATAGTTCTACGTCAATTTGGCCCACGCTCCGTTTACTCCTGCTTACGTTTACATTCCGGCAGCGTCCGTGTACGCCCACTGTTTACGCTGTTTGCATTTGTTTACGCCCTTTGTATTTGGTTACGCTGTTTACGCCTGTATACGCTTACGTTGGGCCTATTTCTGTTTACGCTGTTCACGCCCAACGTTGTTTACGCCCCTCTTTGCTTACACCGTCTGTGCCTGTTTCGCCGTTTACGCCCTGTTTTACACATAACCCAGCGTATAACACCTCGGTGGCACTCGGGGAAGTCCTTGTTTGATCCGCGTGCGGACCATTAAAGGCACTCTGCTTTCGTCCGTTCCAGCTTGCCCTCAAGCGGAGGCAGAGTCGACTGCGCTTGTCCGTGGATTTTTCGGTGCTCGTTTCATTCTAGCCTTGCACCGACGATTTCGGTCGGCACAGTTTTTGGCGCTAGAAGGAGGGCCCTTCGCTAAACAGGCTTCACGTTCCTCAGCGTTTACGCTGATCAGCGTCCTCGCTGCCGTTTTCAAACCCGACTCAGCGTCTACGCTGTCGATTCTACAGCGTTTACGCTGCATAAACCCTAGCGTATACGCTGCACGCTTACGCCAGCGTCTACGCTGCATACTTAGCATATACGCTGCACGCTCACGCCAGCGTTTACGCTGCACAAACCCTAGCGTATACGCTGCACGCTTACGCCAGTGTCTACGCCGGATACTTAGCCTGTAGACTCGTCTACGACACTGCATACACCGTTATCCACATCAATTCCACACACTCAAGTCGTCTATAATCATGAATCCCATCAACATCACCGCTGCTACTACCCAGAACGTTAACATCTCAGACGCAACGACTGCCCAGCAATCCACCACACACCATATGGGAGGGCAATCCACAATGGGGCCCCGTCGGTCGTTGAGGTTGCAAGGGAGAGACCCTGCCGCTAACATCATAGGCCAAGACGAGTATAACTTCATTTGCATTAAGATGCAAGCTGGCCTGGCAGTAGACTGGGCTGAGATGGAAGTAAAAAGGCAATTTGAGATCTTTTACAGAGGGGGGTATGAATTCATCCCTTTCCCGTACGACGTAATCCCCATTCCGGAGCAATTCTCGGAGCTCTTTACGCAGCTCCTTCTGCACAAGAGCCAATCGTTAGACCAAGTTATGGTAGGACCACAACGGGATGAAGAGGACGAATTCGTCGCGCAATCTGAGCATGAAGACTCCTATCATACTCTCAGTCCACATAACCACATGAACCCCGTATTTAACCCGAACGCAGGGGAGACCATACCCCTCCAACCCATTACCTTCGACCACGCCCAAGCCCTGTTACAAGAAACATCCGCGTCAACTCAAATCCTTCCCCAGGGCCACCCTTTGCCCAACGCCTTCCCTTTTACAGCTGCAGGTTCATCCTCACAAGCACCGCCCCCTCACAGTAACCTAGGGGTGATGTTCCAGGCCCAGTCCTAAGTGGTAAGAATGCCACACGTTATACCTGTGTCCACACCTGCCCACTACATCCCGCATATCCAAACGCATGCGCCCCCTTTCACTGCCGTAACCCAACAAGGGGCCTCCTCATACAACATGGCCGGAGAATGGCCGATGACGGGCACGACGTCACACCAGGTTTCCCACCACTACATACCACCCCACACGTTGCCACTGACTCATGTGCCTCAGGCACAGCCACGACCACAGCAGCAACAGCCTCCTCTCTATAATGTAGTGCCCCTAATGCCATCTACCGTACACTTCCCGCAAACACAACCCCCAACAACGCAACTTTCAGCCTTCCAGCCCACCGTTCAACAGTCTAACCCATACAGCGTGCCACAAGCCCAAGCCACCTTGCTCCCAAACGCTCAGGATTGGGCAGATGCCAAAAGAATGATGCAGGAATTGACAGATGAGGTAAAGCGCCTCAAAACCGTCACTGATGGGGAGATGAAAGTGATAGATTTCTACAATGACGACCCTATCAGCTCCTCTGTCCCACCTTTAACCTTGCCCAAAGGTGTTCCCCTACCAACATTAACCAAGTATAACGGTGAGACAGATCCTAACGCCCATCTCATAACATTCCGGTTGGAATGTGCCCTGCTCCAGGCTTGGCCCCACGCTGTCCTCCGGGTGTTCCCCATGTCCCTTACAGGAAGGGCACTCGATTGGTACCGCGCCTTGCCCAGGAACTCCATCTGCGCTTTGGATGACCTTATATGCCAGTTTGTGACCCGGTTCAAGTATAACTTGAAGCTCGAGCCAACGCTGGATAGCCTCATGCAGATTAAGCAGGGGCCTCTCGAGTCGGTCCAAAAGTTTATTCAAAGATGGAGCGCAGCTCTGAACGAGCTTCATGAACCGATCTCCCCATTTTACCTACTCACGATCCTAAAAGGGGCTGTCAACGATTTCTTTAAATCTAAACTATATTACCTCAATGCACGAGATCTCAATCAGGCGTTCGAGCAAATTAAGAACATAGAAGAAGCTGCCCAAAACAGTCATGATCCAGCCTACACAGCCTTTAAGAATCAACATACTAAGAAAGACAAAGAAAAGGCTAAAACCACTATAGCAGCCATAGCAGGGATGCAACAAAAAAAGCCACCGATGCCACCTATTAACTACTATCACCCCCTACCCACAACCACCACACAAGAATCATCATCGCAATAGAATCCGGCGAACCGTACACGGAACTTTGAGAGGAAAGAACCCTCTCAATACACGCCTCTGCCAATGAAGCCTTCTCAACTCTTCGATCAACTCTTAAAGGCTGGGTTGATGAGCCACAAACAATTATCCCCTGCGGCCATACAAAGACACAACCGATTCTGTCAACTCGTACAGAATCCGAGCCTAGCAACGCCAGATGAGCCCCCCGTGCCCAAAGGATTCTGGATGGATCACTTTTGCGACTATCATCAAAGATCGGGTCATGGGACAGATTACTGTTTCACTTTGAAACAAGACATCCAATGGATGATTGATGAAGGTAACATCACATTTGATGGGACTAACCCCGTCCAACCACAAAATCAGACCATGGGGGTGTACCAAGACCCCCTAAACACTAAGGAGGCTCCATACACAATTAGCACGATTTACTGTGACGATGATCCCAACACGCCCCACATTAACACGATACACCCCGAGAATAAGGAAATATCTAACAAGCCTTTTGTAGTCCAAATCCCTCCCGCTGAGCCCGCGCTCGCACCCCAAACATCCCGCACCCCGCAGCGGCCGTACGTAGTCCGAGTGCCCTCGACTACACCCGCCTCCAACATGACGACGCGCCAACAACCCTACGTGGTGCGCATCCCCCCCGTTAATCCCATGAACACAACGACACCTTACGCTCGGCCTTCCCCCTTTGTAGTCCAAGTACCACTCGCTGTTGCAATGACGGAGATCCCATCTCCACTAAGGCCAACTCCATACGTCGTCCGGGTGCCCGCACAGGCCCCTTCCCAGTCGTACCAGCAATCCTGCCCTGCTCCATATGTCATAAAGGTTCCTGGGCAATCTCAGGTTCCGAGGCCAAATCCACCTCCACGTAACACGCGAGAATGCCTGGCGGACAGGCTCACACGCGAGCGCGTGGAGAGAGAACGCCAACGGCTAGCCGTGGGGCCACCTAAACCAACACCTCTTAGCTCCATACCCATGGCATCATCTGACAATCTACTTGACATAGGCAGCAGCGGCGAAACCTCNTGTACCCTATGTATCTTAAATTGGTTTATATGTATGGTTATAAACATAGGGGTCGTCGTCGTTTCACCTGTCTTTTTATCTATTTTGATGCTCTCGTCACGGAAGCTTAAGGCCTTAGGGCTAACCCCGCGAGGAGGGTACATCACCGCATGGATTGCTGGTTTGCTCAGAGGTAAGTCCTCACTAACCGGGATAGATGTTAACATGCGCACAAGAGCTTCGCGGTGAGTCTGGGAAGTCAACACTAAATCATATAAGCTTAGAGACGTGTTCTTTTGTTTCAGTGCCTGAGTGACTTGCATTAGGACCGTCGCGAAATCTCTGCTGTCAGGAGCATTTTGGTTGAGAGGGACCGGGTCCATCGGGCCCAGGAGTTTTATCTCG
>MNCI01003636.1:146500-169973 GCA_015680685.1 Gnetum montanum | reverse complement strand
GGGTTGCGTACTCCAATCTTCATTGTCATAATATTTGTTGGTTCTCCAATGAATTGCCCTACTAGTTGTTGTGTTGTCATAGTCTTGTGAGAGAGACATTGTTGTAAATTTGTGTGTGATTTAATTACAATTATTATTATTATTTTTCTGAAAGATATATTGTCAAGGCTTTGTTACAGCGATCTTGTACGATGTAACTAATCTAAATAACTAGCACCATCCTCGGCAACGGCGCTAATGATGAGCGGCGAGGTACCCTTACACTCAACCATACGAATACGAGCGTTCACGCATGATTCAGTTGAACTCCGTGCATAGGTTAGTTGTGGTATCTAGATAGTTACATGTTGATCGCAGTTCGCTGTCTTCCCACCTGGATTAGTATTTGCTTTGTCACGTATGGTTTTGTCCAGAGTGAGGTGTATGATGTGATCCTAAACTAGTGCTACTCCTAGAGACAATGGAACATGATCTTGATTAAACTAATGAGTAATAGAAAACGAAGTCTAAGCTAACTTAAGTGCGATGAGCATCCGTTCCTTAATCATCCGTACACATCTTGGATCTCGTGCACGACTACTACTGGGGTTACCAAGCGTAGATCCTAGGTACGCTACTGGGTTACCAAGTAGTCACACTTAAATGCTCGTGATTAAGTCGTACTCATTCCGCATTTAACAACAAGAATAGTAAATGATGATAAAGAAATATTAACTAAGAAAACAATAAATAACAATAACAATTAACAACAACAATTAAACAATTAAAACTAAGTGAATGCTGCAATGATGAAGTAATCTCAATTTTTATTTTGGATCATGTGCGCGTCCAAGTACGTCACACTTGAATAAACGTGCCATACAATTACAAGCATCACACTGTGGGCATGCACTGGGAAAATATTCTAACTCCTACGGAAGCAAAATGCAAGGGCTTCGCTACAACTACTAGAAAGGTACCCAGGTGTGGCGGAGGGCCACTTATTTATAGGCTAAAACAGGCTCTGCGTAAACGGGGCCACGTCGATGCATGGAGGGATGCGTCGACGAGGCCGCGTATACGGGGTTGCGGCCTAGTAAAACGCATCGACCATTTTAGCACTTCATCAGATGCATTTAATGAACCTTGTTTTATTTCTTAACTAATGAACTAATAACAATGAGGCATTAGCTTGGTGTTAAGATTCTTGATTTAGAAGCTTCAAGTCATGGGTTTGATTCTAGTGGGCAATGTTGACTTATAAAGTTCTAATTTAACTATATATCTTAAGGGTAAAATTTGTTAAAAAACTTTTTAAGTTCCAACACCCTTGTTAACAAGTAAGCTAATGCTCCTAGATATGATAATATTACCTTTTATTTTAGAGTTAAAATTATAATATTATAATTTGACTATATATCTTGAAAGTAAATATTGTTAAAAAATATTTTGGGTTAAACAGCACCCTCTCATGCTCCTTTTTAAAAGGGATATGACAATGTTCCATGTTATTATAGAGTTTAACCCTCCTATGCGAACATGAAGTAACCTGGTCTGGTTTTCTTACTGTTAATTAAATTTTATTGCTCACCCACTGTTTACACTCTCCTTTCTTTTCGAATTATCACGTCATGCTTTATAGGTACCTTTGTGTTTTTTGCGTTTTAATATTTAAAGCGCATTAATATATTCGACCATGCTAAATCTTGTTCACGATATTTCCTATTTACATCGAAAGAGAACAATATGATGTTATTTGTCAGCTGGGACCATTGACTTATTATTATTATTATCATGATGTCACATACCCTGTTCTGCGCAGGAGACTTTGACACAGAAGCACAGCATTAAATCAAAACCGGACATTTAGCACCCGGCCAAGCTATAATTGGAAAATTTCCCCATATTGGTGCCACAGAGTTAATGCCACAAAATGGCGTGTCATACTTTTTCTTCGTTGTCCAGTTGATAAGAATTTGAACCCTGTGATTCGGCCCTTCGGGAAATGACCAGACAATCATTGGTGGATTTTAAAACGGCTGGACACGCGTACAATCCCTAAGATAAAGGCCGCAATAACTTATCGGAATTTGACATTTCAAGAGCCCAAATATTAAATATTTCAGACAGCCAATCCTGTTTATATGCAGTGCAACAATACCTGTGGACATATTCTTTAATGGTATAAAAGTTGAATCTGGAATTTAAAAACTATAAGATCGTCGCGGAGAGCGAAGAATTTGTATCCGCAGCACGCACACAGGCTCGGAAAACAGGGACTCCGATTTCCCTCTGCAAGCACCTCCGATTTCGGGGGCAAATCAACGCAGAAGACGCTAATAATACGGAAGATTATCTTCTTCATTTGGCTGCTGCGCCTTCGTCGTCGTCGCGTAGTGTGAAGCAGGGTGGAGATCGTGTCAGAAAATGGGAAAGCTATCGTAGCTCTATCCGAAGAATACGGTAATTCAAGAAACGACAATTTTGCTGTCAGAAGATAACAAAGGCCAAAACACACACGATCGTGACTTTTGCGTGCACGATCCAAAGCTTTTTTCTGCTCTCTCTCTTTCCTCTTCTTTTCCAAAAGGAATTTTCCGTGTGACCGGCAACGCCGTTTTGCGTGACCGGATGCAGTAAGTGGACGCCAGGTTGACCGCAGGATGACGTCGCTGCCGCTGCCTCTTCTCACACTTGGTAATGGTATGCAGAGTATACCGTCGCCATGAGCCGTCGGTGCAACATCGGTAATTCATGGCGTATTTATATTTGCGTTCACATTGTTTGTGCTCGTTTTCGTTTTTATTTTTTCCTTTTGGATTTATTTTTGGTCTGGAACACATTGTTCCTTGCAACTTTCCTTAAATCTTTCTCGTTACAAGCCTTTTTGGAATTATTATTCTCTGGCGAATTTCGTCGACAGACGGCGCTTGCTTTATTGTTTGGCTTTCCGGCCAGGTGGAGCGCCGCCCCGGCGGATACATGCAGGTTCTTGTGTTTTTGTCTCTTCGTATGCTGAAGTGGATTGAGTTCTTTGGCTTCATTGATTGTTTGGATGAAATTCGCAGATTTCAGCTTTTATCTCAGGTGAGTTTCACCGCTTCTTGAATTTCCAAGCGTTTTAAGCTGCGTTTTCTTTTGAAGTCCTGTTTGTTAGATTTTGTGAGGAAAGATGATTTGCGCGAGCTCGCTTCTATCTGCAGCGTTTGGCGGTGTTATTTGAACTGACTACGGGTTTTGAGAAGATAGCGAATTTTTGGTAACCGTACGGCGTGAAGTTTAGAAATGGACATATACGGCCCGTTTTCTGTGAAGTTTGTTTTTCGTTTTTTGCTTTATTTGCGTAGGGAGCGGTTGTTTGTAGAATGATTTGAATGATCTCTATCGAGTTAAATATCATCGTTTGCGTGATAAATTTCGTGAAGCGGATCGTTCTTTTTATCGTTTTGCTTGGGAATTCCTTAAGCCTTTCACTCCACTTTGATTCATGAAAGTTGAGTTTTGAGTTAACTCTTCTGCCTTGAATTGCCGTTATTTCATAGCCATGTTCGTTATGGTATGCGACAGTGGATTCAAAAGAAGGAAACCTCAAGTTTTCTACTTGTCTGAACTTGCTAAATTAACATTAATCAAAAAAGGAAGAAACTCAGAAATATATAAGAGAGAGATATCAAATATCGCTGTATACTTTCACTTCTAAATGTCTTTGGCAACGAATGCCTTCAATATCACTGCTTGTACCGTTCATAGCATAATATTTTGAACGTAACTTGGATGCGCGTTTTTTCGCTGCAAAATCACCTTATTCTACTTTGACCCAAGCTTTACAATAATTCGATTCTTTTTAACTGGTAAACGTATGTTTTAGTTTGAACTGATTGACCTTTAGTGATCTTCGTTTTCTTATGTTTTGTTTCTTTTTATTTTTGGGCTATCATATATATTCTGTTTATCAGTTACCGCGGCCTGCTGGTTTCTTTATGTCTTTATTGATCATTTTTCACGAAGAGTTGGAAAATTTGGGAGGTCTTTTGTTAGAGGTGGTCATGCACGATAAAACAACATATAGTCAACGAAACCACGCAGATTTTATTTACTAATTACGTTTAAGTTTAGCTGAAAGTCAGTTTCTTCAAAATTTTAACATAAATTGGATGGAATGTGCAGGTGAATTTTAAAGATTTTTTCGGTTACAGTTTATAATAAACAAGGCCTATTTTGAAGAACCATATGAATGCAAAAAATTAGCTTTCAGAGATTCCAAAGTTAACCTTAGACGAAGTCCTTGCGCTGCACCTTGCATATACATCGTATGGATTTTAAAAGATGCCACAGCTACATAACTTTGAAGCCACTAGTGGGGGAGTGTACGGATCAGTAAGATCATCCTAGACTCTTGGAAAGTTAAAATCTAACAGCTGAAATGGGTGCATTATGTTGCCGATACGCAAGAGAAGATCATCTTTACAGCTACCAAAGCCGTTGCTGCTGCTGTAGAGTATGTTGTCTTTCACCATGCTTGGGCTGTTGCTGTCGATTGGTATTCTTTGAACTCTTGAAACTGATAATATGGAATTAATAAGCATTTAGGAAGTCGTGCAGTGTTATTTTGTTTTTTTTAAAATGTTTTTACTTTTGCTACAAATCTTATTTAGGTTTTAAAAATCTTATTTTATTTTATGGCTAAATTAGATTACCTTAGGGAGCCATAGGGAGCCATAGATAATCTAGTGATCAAGCAATTAGACTTGCCATGAAGAATGGGAAAGAGAAAATATGAAGCTGACATTAAGGTCATGAGATTAGGGCTGAGACTATGATAATGAAGGGCCATTTATGTGGAATGTTTAGCATGACTCTAAGATGTTTGTAATATTGATGGTTTGCGTATTTCTCTTTACTCCAATGTTTACTCAGTCTGTTACTATGATGAATGATAAGGACAACTGAACTGATTGTTAGGGAACCTTTTAGGCAATGTGGATTGATACCTTCATTAAAATAAAATTAATTTCACAAGTGAGACCACGAAGACTTCAGATGGCCAATTAAAATATAATTATTCTAGACAGTGACTTAAATTTGAAATTCATGAAGTGATTATGTTTACAGCCATAATAATATAGCTAGATGGCATTCTGAAAGTTTGCGTATTGTACTGCACTACATCAGGTGTGATTTCTACTGTTTGAATTTTAAATATTCTTTAATCTTATTTTATTTTTGTTTTACAAAAGTGAATATGATATGTTCTTTTGTTTTAATGAAAAGAACATGGAGACTTTCCACCCACATCCGTGCATCTGCAAATGATAGTCTCCATCCATTCTCGTCCCTGAATATGATATGTTCTTTTGTTTTAATGTTTGGTCCCTGTCCCCAAAACATAACCCCAACATGGGTTGAGATTGGGAAGCATTCTAGCAAAGCATGTTAGGGATGGGACAAATAAATGTGGTTACACATTTAAGAACTTCAGAACATCTTTGTTGTCACCAGGTTCAAGAAATATGACTCTATCTGAAATATAACTTGTGGCCTGGTAGTCTAGTATTTACTGAGCCATGATATGAATGACCTGATCACTAAGCTGTTCTTGCAAGACCTTTTAGAGAGTTCGTTATGGAAACAACTAAAATTAACTAAAGTTCCTCTGCAGAAACAAAACTGATTTCAAGAACAGAAGGGAGCCACAAGCAAAGATAAACATAATAAAAATGATATCATGTGATCCTAAGAGCCACGAGTGCCAGAAGAATCTCTGAAAGTCTACAATGATCAAGAGCAGTGAATTTTTGAATTAAATAATAAAAGCTTATTATCCAGAAATGTTTCAGGTGCAACTGTATGTTACGTGAAATCTTAAGAGTCTGGAGAACCATCATCTTTGAGGCAATGGACAGGGAACTCCCTTACAAATAGTTAAGAAGGCAAATGGGATTGAGATTAGTCGCTCTTCCTTTTGTTGGTAAGAAATCTAGCATGTTCAAGAAAATTATCACGATCTAATGGTTAATGAGTTGCATTTAAACCAGAGAATCAATTCAAAGACTTATTTCATTCACGAAAGAACCGATTTACAGGATGGACAGCTTTGGTGTATAGAGGTTGAACGCTTCTGTGGTATGAGGTATCTTGCTCAAATATGAAGATTCTTTAGATTAAGAATTAAAAAGTATGAAGTATATGTCAAGCACAATAGAAAAGAAATTTCTCCATTAGCAGATGATTTGGACAAAATAAGGAAATGAAATCATACGAGGCTGTTGGAGAAGCTGAAAATTCCTATATTAATTAACACTGAATATCATTGAATAAGTAGAGAATCTTTTGATGTGAGAATACTTGGAGGGTTCTAAAGGTAAGCAAATATAGGGCATAACTTTTCATTATCTCACAATCACATATAGAAAATCCATCTCATTCATTTCTTGTATGAAATTCCTGATGATGAAGCTATCATAATGATTAAACGTTGAATCAATTATTCTGCATTTTGTTATTCTAATGAACAATATATATTGTCAGCACTTAACCAAAAATATCTGCATCATACTTCAGAGCCGTTTCTCACATAATTCTGTCTATTTGAGCACATGCTTATTAATCTTGAATGTGAAGGGAAGTTAAAGCGTAAGACGCCTTAAAGGATGCATATATGTCCATCTTGAAAATATCTTATAAAGAAAGACCAAGAAAGTTGTCACTGAAAAATGTTAGTCAAGGAAAGATGGAGGAAAGAAGACCAAGAAAAATGTCAGGGCACAGAATTAGTTAACTAATTCACTCCATATGTTTTTCATGTGTCATATTAGACCAGTCGATGTCCTGGCTTCTGTCAAATCATGTTTATATTTTAGCATTATAAAATTCTGATCTGTGGCTTTCTAAACTTAATTTCAGATATGGTCAATTATGGGGCAATACATATAATCATGATTTCTATTCTCATATGCATATTTACAAAATCATGTATTAAATATTTGTTTAACTGTCTTTTATGAGGTTATGTGTAGCAGAAAGTTTTTCTTTTCTTGCCACCTCAATAAATACATGAACCCTTGGTAAGAGACCTACCTTCTTCCCAAAGATAACTTCGTTATGTATCTGTCCTGTATGGGCATTGGCACTTTTCCTGATGCATTGAAGTTCCTTTTTTTCTGCTAAAAGAGCAAGATTGAGTACACCCTCATAATTGGTTGTTACAAGTAATATCTGTTAAGAGCAACCCCGTATACTGACTCACACTTTACATCGACAAATTCAAATATGATGTTTTCAACTTTGAATGATTTTGGGTTTATAATTGTTCAATGAAAAAATATATTATCATTATTTTTGGTAAATATTTTATTGTTTATCTCTGTTATGACAGTTATTTTAATCTTCTTTGATTTATTAGAATTTTACATCTGTCTGTCTTATAACAGCTGAGCCATAATGAATCTCTTACTTAGGGTGCGAATTAACTATTAATTGGACATCTCTTATTATGAGCATTAAAGAATTGCTGTTGTCAACATCCTTGTTTGATCTTAGCTGCTCTTGTGTTCACTGAATAAATTGAGTTACATGCAGTTCACTCGCAGAAGAGAATCAGACAATGCATTAGCTTCTGTGCAATGTGTGGCTGCCTCAGCATCTGCAGGGTTGCTAGCTTTGTCACCATTTGAAGCTTCAACTCCTGATACTTATCAGGCTCCGCCAATGCCATTACCTTATGAGAGACCGGGTAGTGGATGTGACAAAAGTGGACCCATTCAGCACAGGGGCTCTCATTCACAGTTAGAGAATGCACAGCAGGGCATGGAAGCGCTAACAGAATCTGACAGCCCCAAGAAAACAGACCTTAAGACAACAGATGAGAAATTGAAATCTTCTGATATTGTAGTTACAGAAGAGGAAGATGTGTGTCCTACATGCCTTGAAGGTATGGTTTGTTACATTCGTATCTTAGAAACTTTTTACATTGAAATCCAAGAATTTGTTTAGAATTTGAGGATGATTTTATTTATACCTTTTAATGATACTGCAGTATTTACCATTTAGTGACGTATTACAAAAACTGTGTTGGTGAAGCTTGATTTGATGATTAGGGCATTGGGCTAATAACTGTTAAGTTTGAGGTTTCACTTCACATGTGCTGCGTGGGGGCACGTAAAAAAAATATTTTTAGGCTGGTGTAAAGTAGAGAGCTGATCATGAAAAAGCTACTGTAAAATCACTCACCTGTTGCAACTGATTATCCCACGAGATGAAGAAAATGATGATGAGAAACATATTGCCAACACCAAAATAATTTTGAAGATACACGATTTCCATGGAGAATAGAGTCTTATGGGAAGCGAACTTGCTAATTTCATATAAGTTTCTCGTTTGTATGACTTGAATTAGTTTGAAAGACTGCCATAATCTCTCAAGGAATGCAAATCAAGTAGCATGTACTAATTAGTCATTAATGCATGATAAATACATTCTGTTATGAATTTTGGTTGCAGGTTCTGTTAAAGATTTTACCAACTGTAATGTGTTACATTAAAACTTGTTTAATGTTGCTATATTTCAAACCATGATAGTGATTTATACAAATTAAGGATGTTTTTAATGGTTAATTAAATGACATGATTTATGGGCAGGGGAGGTGTTGGAACCTGAAAGAATGACTATAAGTACACCTCAAGACATATAGCCAATAGAGACTTTAGAAGAATTATAGAGGAATATAAAGATGCCTCAAGACTTATAGCCAATAGAGACTTTAGAAGAATTATAGAGGAATATAAAGATGCCTCAAGTGTGACTTAAACTAGTAACCCCTTGCCTAACAAGACAATGAGCTATCCACTTGACCAACTTATCATTGGCAGAAGACATGATTTATGACTAAAGAGTCATAACTTTAGATGGGAAAGTAGAAAACAGTGGAACATCGAATCATTAGAATCCATGGATTCAGATCAGAGAAATAGTCTATAGTGATCAGCCGTGGCACCAATAGCGGTGATAGTCTCCAACTGTGATTACCACCAATGGTGGTTGTCACTTGTGGTTACCAACTGTGGCGTATACTGTACACATTTACTGTTTTATTGACTGTTTATTCAATATATATCATAGCTGTGTGTTCAACAGTGCTTTCCGATGTTTATCACTTCTACTTGTACACTATTAGCGTTTATATGCAATAACCATGGAGCTTCATATCCATTGTTGTTCACTTTCTTAATAGTTTAACTTTATGTTAAACTCTCATATGTTTCTCTCTATTTTATACACGTCCGTGGCCTAACTAGTATAATATATAACATTTATACACAGAATGATAACTGTGGACTTACATATTATGGTGTTTATTCTTTCCATGGTCTAATGTAATGTTGAGCACTTAACATGTTCATATTGAGCAACTTGGTTTACCACACCCTAAGTTACCCTGATTTATTCACGACTAGGTCTGCGATACTATGAATTGATTAATCTTGACAGTGGAGTAACGTATCCATCCAGTCACGTTTAGTGCTTCAGTGCATTGCTCGTGGTTCATGGAGGTACAAGAATTTTAAGCATATAGGACGTAGATCAAACCCTTCCTCCCCAATAGCTCAGCAGTAGAGGAGTCGGCTGTGAACTTCAATTTTTAATGGGTCCTTGATATTAGAATAAATGAGTAAAGGATCATCACTTGAAATGATGGTGCTCATTTCACTAAGTGGGGTCCTGAGAAGGTTGGTGGATGAGAGAAAGCCTAACCTCTTTGAGTGGTTGTGCCCAGACTCGAACCCAGGTCTTTGACCCGAGAAATGAGCACCTTACAGTTACTCCAAATGACAGTGCCTATTACAACAAAGGAGTAAGAAAGAAAATCCTACACATGTAAAAACACAAAAAAGGTAAAATAGAATGTCAACAATAAACTTATTATATAAGAAAAAGTGTCCCATTCTGAATAAGATGGTGCAGGGGAAAGTTTAATTTGAAAAGATGGTCATAAAAGACCGAGAACTGTGAAGTAGAAATGTGAAGCCTTGCATGCTTCTTGGATATGAATACCAGGCTCTGAGATATGTTGTATGGTAAAAACAAAATTAGAAACCTTGGATTTTTTGAGCAGAATTTAAATAAATCTTGTATATAATAGAAGGTGATATTTAATCGGAACCAAATAGAAAAGTTCATCATTTTTGGTTCTTCATTCTTGTAGATATTGTTGACAGAAACTCGACAGAAATCATTGTAGATCTATGCATTCATTGGCATGTGACTTGCATCCTACAATTCACATGTTTGATTGTGCTGAGTTACCTTGAGGTATACAAGCATAGGCATTGTACAACAAATATTGGCTAGAGCTGAACTAGTCCAACAGATCCAGGGTTACACTTTGGTAATTAACTTAGAATTTTCAGCCAGTTGAATCCAATGTGGCATGAGAAAACATAAGCTCATTCCACAGTTTAAACAATTAAACATAAATTATTCTTAAGCCAGTCTTTGACAATAATATAATTTATCCATTATAATTACACCAGAAACTTATTAATCAAGTTTCATTTTGCATAGTTGCATGGTTTGAGTTATAATAAGATAAATGTTTAAACCCTTCATAACAAAATGTTTGAATGAAGGTTTAGCATTAAATCATATACCTTTCAGCTTCTTTATAGCTCCATAATGTCAACCACTTTAATTTCTGGTTTTCACAACACCTAGCTTATCTGCATGGGGCACATGCAGGAAAGATAACCATAACTCTTGAGCCTCTTGCAATAGAGCATGGATAGGATGGGGCTAAACCTGCAACCGCAAAGGTTAGTGTTACGAGATTTACCAAGCATGACTATTTATATGATTTCTGACCTTATACTTAAATTTCTGGGTTACTGTGATTAATTATCATCTGACCACTATTTATTGGTTTTCCAGTTAAATACTAAATTTGCCATAGAGTGATATTGTCTCAAGAGTTGGTGATGCCACAAGTCTAAGCTTTTTGTCTTGGCTATCTTGCCTCAGGTCTCTTTCTCTGTATCCATGCTTACCTTTGACTACAACACCGCCCTACACCAAGCCTAGCATTTAACTACCTGCATTGGCTATTCTCTGGGTTGTCCAAGATAGCCTGCTTCTAATTTCAAACCCCATATGACAGTCATCGCAGATTGCTAGCCTGCTAGACATGAAAACCAATGCCGGTTATAGTCCTCATCTCCTAATTAATAGTGCAGTTGCAAGCTGCATCTAGGTCTGATCCTTCTCTCTTGATAACCTAGCTCTATTCTTTTGACTTCACTAAGAAGTACTAGAATCCTATCACTAATGAAAGTCATTATGAACTATAGGAAGTTACGAGCAACTGCCATATGATGGTTGTTTCAACCATTAATGTTTAAGAGTTGTTTTTTTTGAGATTTTTTAGGTGATTTCAATGGCTTGGCCATTGTCTAATTGTGACTGTTTCTGTCATGTGAACCACATCCCATACAACGCTCCACGTTACACAACCATGAAATCCTAGAATTCAACGACAATGCAGCTGCAGCCCATACTACACTTATGCTGCAATAATTCTACGTTTACCACCATTTTGCCACCCACATTTAATATTTGTATTCTACAAAGAGTGGTATGCACCATTTTCATCATATCTTCGTCGTTTCTTAACATTTTTGAGGGACACTAGTGTTGTTTGGAAGCCGAGACATAAAGCTAGATTCAGCCTAAATTTCACAGGAAGATGATGTACAGATTTAGAGAAATAGTTTGGGCAAGTTACAATATTTTCTGCTGTCCAAAACCTTAACAGAACGAGTGACAGGGAAAGAGATAACTATACACCTTCAAATAGGAGGTCAGGAGGTCAGACCTCATTGGTGCATAATTTACATGAAATGCACCACATATCCAAACTATCAAAAACATGGAATATCAACTAGAGGTTAGGAGTTCAACTCTCACCAATACATGATTTATGAAGAGACATCACATAATTAACTTATTCTAAAAGTCATACATAAGCTATACAAGCTATGCAAATATTACCAACCAAGCCATAGGAATCTAATTAAGGAATTATATCATAATCAACATATTATAACATAATGAAGCTAAAGGTTCAAGTTTCCAATAATTAAATATAATCCAATATGATCAACAAGTCAAGGGTTCAAACCCTACTAAAGGATAGTTTTCCAAAAGCAACTACATAGCTAAGATAAGCATGAGTAAATAAGAGATTAAGAGGTCAATTCTTATTGGAGCATAAATCACACAGCTAAGGTATGCATCGATCATGAATTATTATATGGTGGCATGTCAGAACCTGAAAGAGAGATTATAAGTACACTCCAAGACTAGCTAAGATAAGCATGAGCAACAAAAAATATTGATGTCAAATCTTATTAGAGCATAAATCACAGAGCTAAGCTATGCATCTGTTATTATTTAGCTATATCTAAAGCTATTACCCAATCCCATTTTGTTGGGGCAAGGCTAGGATGATGATGATGAAAAGCTATTATAGGGTGGAGTGTCAGAATGTGAACGAGTGACTATAAGTATACCTCAAGACATATAGCCAACATGGTAGTTTAGAAGAATTATAAAAGAATATAACAATGCCTCAAGTATGACTTGAACTGGTAACCTCATGCCTAACAAGAGACTAATCTAACCACTTGATGGCTTATGTAGATGACATTGATGTGCGATGGCATGTTGTGCAATTGTAAGGGGAAATTTGTACGATTGCAAAGAAAGTAAAAAATAGTTAACATATGCTTGTTTGGTTACATGGTGAATTCTCTGATCATCACTTTAAAATAAATGCATGATATAGAAGTGGATGGGTTTGCAATTGTGCTACTTTGACTTTTTTGTTTGTAAGCTGTGCATTGCACACAACTGCACAATTACTACACAACACCTTCATGTGCATGTGCCATGAGGCATATCAAAAGCTATTATAAGTATATATCAGGGGCTATATCAAATGAATCCAAGTATAAGCCAATCTATATATCAAAGATAAACCAAAGCCTTATCAAAATACATATATAGCAAAGATATACCAAAATATACTAAGCTATTCATAGCAGAAATTAAATATTACAATCAACAAACCAAAGGTCAAGCTTTCGAAACACATAACACAAACATATTTTAATTTAGTTTAGTATGTGTTCAGTTTTGTATTTTATGAAAAATTAATAAGAGAAAAGGTCTTGATTGATTCAGGATTGATGAAATAATAATTAACTAAAATAATTTTGGTCATTTTGTTAGAGCATGTGGCCTGTCATTATGCAAGTAACAGGTTCCATTCCAAGGGGCTATGTTGAGAGCCTGAGATACACGCCACCTGGTTCTGTGGTAAACATATACTATAGTGTCAGGTAGATAGCTGGTCATAGAAAATTATTGTCAATAAATTCCCTTACCTTACGGCTTAACCCATGTTATTTGGATAAAGGCACTGTGATTATAATGATTCTGTTGATTACTCAATTCAAAGAGGAAATGGCATGTGTTACTTGCTAAGTAAAAATATTTACATGTAATCACATCAATATGAAAATCATCATTCAAGGCAGAGAATAATGAGGTTTTACTTAGTGAAAGAATGGGTTGCATTTTAGTCTTGGGTTGGCCTGAGATTTCGAAAGAATGGTAACGTTACATGAGGCAGTGGTTGCAACCTTTTGTGAGGCGTAGTTCAAGTGTATATAATTACATGTGTTAAAAATACTAGGTTGCTATGATATAGAAGGTAGGGAAAATGGATCAAAACTGAAGGCACAAAGCCTGATGTTTTGTGTTGTTTGAGGTTCATGTGTACATAAAAGTTCATGGCTGAGTGATTGTAGCTATGTGTGGGTATGCATCATTTTACTAACGGTATTTCCCTTTTAAGTCCCATTTTTACCTATGCGCAATTCTGCTAAAAAGAGAGGAAGAAATCGACTGGAGTTAATACAATTTTTCTGGAAATGCTGACATCCGGAGAAATGATTTTTTTAAGGGTTTGTATATTTGTTGGTTTGCTGCTTTTGCTTTCTACTTCAATATGCAATGGAATCCAATTGATCAGTGAATTACTGCAATTGATTATGTGTTTAGAGTGCATGTCTATGTATATGAAAATTCAAGCAGTCCTAGCATGTTAATGGATTCTTTGCGCAATCCCAACATATCACTTAATTATCCTGAAAAAAAAAAACAAATCATTAAGGATATGGTGTAAACTGTTATGGTTTACTGTACACATGTCATGCCCAGGCTATAAAACTATCACAGTTATGTAAATCTAATTAATATAAAAAAGGATCAACACCAGGAGTCACAATGCTCATCCCACCAAGCAGGGGGGAGGGTTGGTGGATGAGCAAAGGCTGAACCTCTTTGAGTGTTGAGTGGCTGTACTGATGTTCAAACACAGGTCTTTGCCTTGAGAGATGAGTACCTTACCATCACTCTAAATGATGGTCGCTGTCAATCTAATTAATATAACACAGCTAAATGCTAAATGCTAAATGCTAAATGCTGTGTTTGTTTGTAAAAAGTTATGTCCATTATAGATAAAAGAGTAACATAACTAATTAATATGTCCATACATGATGGTATTTGTTGCTTCTGGTTTTTGTTAAAAGAGCAACACAAAATGAAAGTGAAATTGTCTTATTGTGTTGTGAGCCATAAGGATCATGTAAATATCTCAAGGATGCTTGTCTATGCTAGCCATTGCTATTTGAGATTGTTCATGGTTGTTGTTTGTGAGTATTCACGGTCTAAGGTTGTGCAAAATGGCTTGTAACATCCATGGTCTAGCCTATTGTCTAGTCCATGGCTTAACCATGTTTGTACATAGTTATCCTCGTTGCCATTGAAAGACATATTTGTGGCAATGAAAATTGTATTATGTTGATTTTACAAAATTATAAATTTGTTTTAGTATGTGTTCGACATTGTTTATCTTGTTACAAAACCTCGTCATATTGAAACAATCTTCATGATTGTACTTGATTGTGTTAATTATTCCGTCAATTATGGCATATCCTGTCACGTCTGTTGAGGACTCTTGGTAGGCATGATGAGTTATTCGAGAAGTGTATCCTGTGCCCATTGCAGCTTCAAAGTTTTAACACTCTTAGCGTACTGAATGGGACAGCAATTCCAGTGATCTTTGGTATCTTGTTTCTGTAAAAAGTCTTTATCACTGGATGTTCCAAGTGATGACATGCTTTCTACACGTCCTAAAACGCTTTCATGTTTCCAGTAATGACCTACTTGTTTTTTTTCTTATTGAAGCTGATATTTATTAAACAAGTGTCTTAACTAGTTCCGTGGCTCAAATTCAATAGGCTAACAAGTTTAAGATTGTTGGTTTGTGTTCTGGACAGGTTTACTTTTGAACAAAGTAGAGGTAAATTTCAATTTAGAATGAATATCAAATGATTGAAAGTTGTTTTTCTGATAAAAATTAACAATGGTTCAAGATTGGACAGAGTAGTGATCATGATCCAATTTAAGTATTTGAAAGCTTCTAAACTACTCACATGATTGGTTGGCCATTTGATACCATCATCATCCTAGCCTTATCCCAACTACATGGAGATGGTTAGCCGTTTAATATAATAATAAATAAACTTTTAGAATTGCATGTGATCTTTGCTTATTGGAAGATAGCTAGCAAGCTTAGGAAGGCAACAAGTAATGAGTTAGGCAATGACAATCGTAACTTTGCCAACCACCCAGTTTGAGCTAGGGTTTAATACATTGATCAGCACTGAGAAGGAAAATTGTGCTCTTGCCTAGCCCGTCTGTAAGGATGCAGCTGTTGGGTGTTTAATGATTTGGAGCTCAAGAAGAGAGAGCATGGGATTGTGCCCACTAGATACTACGCTCTTGATCGGGTATTGTGACTTTGGATATCAGTTGCAGGTCTCTACATGTGATGCACTGCTAGCTAATAAAGTTCCAATACCCTCATTATAGGTGCTTTTGTTAGATTTCAAGTCTTAAAAAGTGTTGCGGATTCCTAAGATAAATTAAATGGTGCATTTATAACATGTATCAGACCAATACATATTCAGTAGGAGATCATTGACCATTTTTTCAGCATAAGATGGAAACATCTCTTTAATTTTGAATTGATAACATTACAATTAAGGAAAGAAAGGAAAACAAGAAAGAAATCAAAGACGAGTTAAAAAAAAAAGTTAAGAGGTTTTTTGGGGCTGGGGTGGAGTGGATCCGTGTTTATAATTTGTAATTATGTAATGAGAGACCTTGTCAAAGTGAAGCCTGACGGGTTTGGCAGTGCCTTGTCTCAAAATCTGACAATATTGCCATAAGATCTGCATCTGAAGAATCTTCCCAGATAGAAGACCTTGTGACCAAGCTACTACCATTCTATGACCATTCACTTTGCTGCATTCCATCTATGGGATGTTAAAGCCTAGGCTTGGGCTGCAGGATGTAACTGTAATTTACACATTTAAGCTTGCAATGGTCACAAGCCATTTCGTTGGGTATCCTGAGCTCTTCTGAAGCTAAACTTTTGCTACTTTATGTTCGCTTAATTACCTATCTGTTATGTGTTATCCCATTGGTACATTTGGGAGTACCGTTGGTGGGTGTTTCAACTGATAGAAGGATCATCTGGAGGAGGGATTTTTGGATAAATTAGAGAACAAGTTGGAAGTTGCAAGTCCAAAGTATCAATTATGGAAAGGGTTCTTGGGATGCCTCTTTGAGGTCCAAACAAGTGGTATCTATCAACTTCATTCTGTATCTGCACAACCATGTTTAAATCTTGTAGAGAAGCCCTTCTTTATTGACTCATCCTTTGTTTTACAAGCTTGACATGTCTAGTGCCTTCCTCAGAATCCAGTGAAATTATGAGGCTAGTTCATTGCTGTCTTGTACCTTTCGAGGTTTCTTGGACGGTGGGCATTTAAGTTTATTGGCTTGGATTGCTGAAAGAATGGAGTTGCGTCTACAACATGTTGTATGGGAATATGTGCTGACATGTTTATTAGGAGGGAATCATTGAAGCACACAGCTAATAGATTTGAGGCTGCTAGAGTCGTAAGAAGAGACGTAACTATCTCGATTTGTCTTTAGATATAAAAAGGATATGGAGTGAGGAAATGTCGTGTCCTCTAGTTATAGATGGATCTTGAATGGATAACAAGCTTGAGAAGATGTTAGAAAAATTTTATAAATCCTTCAACATCTAGCCTAAGTGTTATAAGCATGAGCCTGTTTAGAATTAAATTTAAATATCTTGTATTTGTGTTAGACATAACTGCAAGTAAGGCTTTAACCTTGGTTGATTCATCAACAAATTTTTATGTGTGATGAATGCCCAATGGGTGGAATATTATTTTTTATATTCTACTGAAAAATTGGCTAATGCTTTGAGATCACACCTGGCAGTAGTAGCTAGCTACTAAAGGATTTGGACGCTTTGTAACATTCGTAACTGTTATTTATCTTTTATTGAATGTTTGACCTTCGAACATCAACAGAGTGTAGCATTTGCCATGCCATGTAGCATTAATGATGGGGAAGCGTAGTAGAGTTAATAGTTAAAGCAAGTTTGCTTTCAGATATGTTTGTCAGCAATGTTTTTAGTCTGTGTGGTTATTAACTGTATTGCTTTGTTAATTAAATAAGGCTTGATGTACAACCAAGATTGTCTTGGGTATCTTAGAGAGCAACTAGGATACATGAGTAAAGTTACATTGCATAAGAGCACAACCCAGAATTTTCTTGGGGATCTTAGAGATCAACCAGGAGGCCCCATGACAGGCCAAAGACTCGTATAAAAATGTGGTTGAGGCAATATATTAAAGGACAATGTTGGAAAAAGTGGAAGATTATAATGGAACATTTGAATTTGTTTGCCACAATTGGAAGGTTGTTCTCCATCAAATCTTGGCTTGTGTTTTTGAGTAATTGTGTTTAATGATAAAGGCCTCAGAATGTGGAGTTCAATGGATATCCTCTGCTGTATCTTTCCTTTTAAGTAATTTGCATCAATAAATCATACAAGTCAATTATTTTTCATGAATGATGCTTTCAAGCATTTCATTTGGAGGTTTTTGGTCACCAAATATGTCAAAAATCACTTCGTTTGGAAAGAGTTACCAAGTATGTTAATTTATTTATATGTTATCACCATTTTTGTTCAGGGATGTTTCAGAATTGACACCAAATCATTTATTACATTATAGTGCAATAATTCAATGCAAATAATGTAAGATAATTAAAGATTTTTAATTCTAAAGTGTAATATGTTTGCAGAATATGACGAAGAAAATCCAAGGATAATTACAAATGTGAACACCATTGGGATGTTTCAGAATTGACACCAAATCATTTATGACAAAGAAAATCCAAGGATGATTACAAAATGTGAACACCATTCATCTTGCATGTATGCAAGATGCAAATGGTGCTCACATCATCTTGCATACATGCAAGATGAAAATGGTGTTCACATTTTGTAATTTCAGAATTGACCCCAAATCATTTATTACACTATAGTGCAATAATTGAATTCAAATAATGCAAGATAATTGAAGATTTTTAATTCTAAAATGTAATATGTTTGCAGAATATGACGAAGAAAATCCAAGGATAATTACGAAATGTGGACATCATTTTCACCTTGCGTGTATCTTGGAGTGGATGGAGAGAAGTGATAGTTGCCCAATGTGCTACCAGGTTATTCTTCACTTTGCCAGATTCCGATTTAGTACTTGTAGATCGGTATCATTTCCAGTAGTTTAAGCAATTTATTTTGCTTACAAAATTTTAATGGTTTTTTTCTTCTGAATAATTAACTGGATTACCAATTTGTATGGTTTTGAAGATCGCCTGACATTTTGATTTTCTTTTAGCTATGGAGACTTTCATAAACAGCTATCTTTTTAAGACTTCCTCATATCAAATTTGAGGATAATTAAAATGAGTGGTAAATGCAAGGTTTAGAATATGATTCGACGAAGTAGGTGTACACTATTTGAGATGGTAAATTGTTATAGATGTGATCTTTTTTCTACCTTTAAGATTTTCCTTGTCGATATGTTAGACATGGTAAGAACCAATCATGTGTTGGTGTCTTAATTCTATGATTTTTAGAGTTTTGCAATTAATGGGAGGAGCACAAGGGTTTTGGTTCTGCAACAATTTAATTTCTGCTGGGTAGGTAAACATGAGACTCTTGGTTTGCAAAAACAATAAAGTTAAGAAGATTAACATGATAATATAAATGAAAGGCTAGACTGAAAACACTAAAACACAAGGGAGGAGGGTCTGGTTTCTGCCAGTTTGTACTCATAGGTCTGCGGGAGCCACTTTATATGCTAAGATTTGCGATAGCCTGTTTGTGTATCGAGGTCTTCTGCATCTGCCTTATCTCTGCGGGTCTTCTATTCACATTGAGTTGCATTATCAAATTCTTGACTTTCCTTCTAATCCGCAATTTGCAGAAAGCCAAAAAAGAATCCTCACAAACCTGTATTTAGGAAGCTTTTAAGAATCCATATCTAGTAAGCTTTCTTGTTTCTTCAGATCCAAGTCTGCAAGCTCTCAGTTTATTTTCAATACTTTAAGTTTCTCAGTTGCAGTTGTATTTGAACGAAAGAAACAGATATGAAGACAAAAAACATGGAAATAAGTAACACAGGAAGATGTAAAAGACCTTGGCAAAACTATTGATATGGCTCTGAATAGCTGTGAATGGTGGAAAAGAAAAGAGAAGAAGTCATAGGCCTGACCCCAAGTAAATGGGATAAGTCTATGCCGATGACGTTGAGGTTAATCTGAAGCTCTGATAGGAGTGTTTTAATTTATACTCCAATGGACATGGTTTTGTATTGATATATTTCTGAATTTCCAAAATGATTTTGTGTGAACCACTACACTTGTCATCTTATTAGCTTATTAGTTACTAATTATTATATTTTCAAATGCAAATACCTCCTGATAAGGATTTGCAAAGTACTTCAGCTTTTAATTTTGTCATTATTGTGATTCGTGCCCCACTTTTGTCTGACTTATTTCTTAAAAAAGCCTTCATTCACCTCCTGCCCTCCAAAACATGGAATTTTGCTGCATCTTAGCTGTGTAGCTTAATTATAAGGTAGTTTCATCTGTTAGCTCGGTATAATTTTCTTGCGTTTGCGCAATTGTCAAACACTGTCAATGCAGAGTTGCAGCTGCACAGCTTGGATCAAGGAAATTGTTTAATAGCCATTTAATTATTTATAGTTTTTAATTAATTTAATTTATTTTAAGAATAGGTCTATCAGACTTTTTAAGTTGTGTATGGGTTGCATTATTAGCGTAAGATTGCTTTAATTAAAAATGAAACATGTTACAACGTTGCGGAATCATTCTTGTAATACATGTACATGGTTAAACCTTCAGAAGATTATGAGATTACGAGATCTCCACGGCTTGTTTGATTATACAATCCTGTATGGAAACGGTTGAAGGGTATTTGATTATAGTAAACGAAGGACACTGACGTTTTCAATGAGATGAAAATGTCTACTACATTAAAAATACTAATATAATTTGCATTTTGTTTTTCCGCAAGTGTTTGAATTATATTAGATTCATCATCATTTGCAATTGATTTTTTCGTTTCTAAAGGATTGGAGAGAGAGATATGTGGAGAGAAATATGTAGTGCTTAAGTTAATGATTAGTTGAGATATCGTAGCATAAAAAATTTATTTTTGAGTTAAAAATGACGGCAAAGAAAAGAAAACAAAAATCAAGAATTAACTTTTTAAGGGGTAAAGAATTATTTATCTGATGAACTCTTATCATGACTTGCTTAATTAAGGATTTACGCAACTAAATTTTCAAGCATTAATGTAGTATTTTTTTTAAAATGATGCTTCTGATATCTATTAACTAATTGTTTTTGTTTCTTTCTGCTAACAGGAGGTTATTATTGATGAAACATACTGAAGATTGACTTCACGCTTCATGCTTCCTTGGCTAAATGCTATATCACTTTAATTCCACATCTGGTTTGTTATTCAGCTTCTGAAGCTCTCTCAAGCATGCTGTTGCTTCCCAGTTTATTTTTCTTTGACTTAAAAGGTTGGATAAATCTTGCAAATCGATTCTATCAAAAATGCCATATTGTTGGCATTTTTTTCAATGTTCAGGTTGCGATTAGTGTGGGTTGTTTAATCAGTGCAAGTCTGGAAAATTCACTAGTCATACAAACATGATTCAATATCTTGTAATGAATTCCATTTTGGGCATTGCTCTCGTCTATAGTGGAATGTATATAAGTGGCCCTGCAGATAGTTTTCTTACGTTGATTTCCCTGTCAAATTTTTTTTTATCTTAGGAATAGGCTTTTCTGATTGTACGACCGATTGCAGCTTCTCTAGTTGGCTTCGAAATTTATGCAATTAATATTCTGCAAATGTTGTAAGACAATTTTCTCAGGATAAACTATTTGAGAAGGCTGAAGGTGACGTACACATCCTCTCCACTTCATTGCAAAATATTTTAATAAATATAATATAACATAATATATGATTTTTAAATATATTATAATATATGCGATTGCAAAAATATTTAGGATATGCGTGCGTATATTCGCAAGCATAAGGTTTTAGGAAGGTTGAATAATAGGGAGAGCGGCTTATTAATGCTCATATGTCTGCTGATTTCTTCTATTTCATTGCAGCTGCTATGACTTTTATCCAGGCCATTCTTTCACATTATTCCAGAGAAATTAATGCAACATATTCAAGCAATGAAAAAATAAAGGCGGTAATTAATTTATAATGATCTTCTTGGCTTATAAAATTCAACTGATAGAACAAGTCCTTTCCTTATTGTTAAATCTTGTAAGGTTTTATTTTTCGAAATTTTATTACCTCACATTAATTCAGGCTTGTATCTCCTGCCTTTGCATGCTGTTTACGGTGTGACCGAAGATTTTATCTGTTGGAGTAACAGCAGGAACGAATGCTCTAGTTAAAATGAGCGTTGCTTTTTCCTACTTTAGATCCTATCAAGATGAGTTAAACTGATGAAAATGAATAAATAAATAAATTCTATAATTTCATAACAATTTCAGTTAAACATAGTTGTATAAATCCTTAAAAAATTTCAGCTGGTTAAGGTAGGAGGAGGTTATGACCAGTTTCATCTTTGAGGACTATGAGGTTTTAATGTTAATTTCAATTATATCTGAGATAAAGCTCATGGAACCAGAAGTTACATGTTTAGATAAAAACCTGGTCAGATACGATAAAGTGAGGAATATTTTGAAAAATAAATTAATTTGTTCACTTTCAAGGTTGATCAGCCAAAGTCAAGAATTAGAGGATCAAGTTAGATTTTTATTTAAAAATAAAAGAAAAACATAAAATTCGAAAAAAGCTAGATGTGTATTTTTAACAAGAGTATGGTCTATTGGTTGTTTGGGTAGTTCACATTATGGTCTATTGGTTGTTTGGGTAGTTCACATTAACTTCATTGCGTGGTTGGCTAGTTCACGTTTATCACTCTGCACCCTAGCTTAAAAGTATTGTATACAAATTAATAATACCTTTAGCCACTCTAAGTTCAAATAGTTTTAATAACTATCTAATTATGAGTTTAAATTACAAACTTAAACATATTTAAAGATGTTAAAAAAGAGTGAAAGCTATTAGTTTAAATCATTATTAATGTGTTATTGGTTATTTGATCAATTACATCATTTTCTTCATTAGTCACTTGATCAATTGCATATTTTTCTTAATGTGATTTGTGTGTTTTATCAACTTAAGGGTAAAAAGGTTAGAAGTGCATTCAATGTCCATGTGGCAGGTAAGTGACAAAACTGAAACACCATTAATTTTGGCCTAACACTTTGAAACAAGAACAACTCAAGCCCTTTCAAGCATTCGAGAGGCAAAATTTGACTAAGGCATGAAACTCAAGTCTAGGTTGCTCAAGCCAGCTTGATCACACTGTTAAGCTAGCTTGGCCTCAGCGTGAGCAGCTCCAACAGCTTCAAAATCAAGTCAAAACAGTCCAAATCTGAAAGTGTCAGGCTGCAACATGAGTCTAGCGTGACCAATTTTCAGAGCTTCAAAACAAGCTCAAAACAACATCAAAACAACATCAAAATGGTCTAATTTTGAAGGGACAAGTCACCCTCAAGGTCCATTAATGATTTCTCCAAGTTTCAACCTTCAAAACTTCAGATTTCAGCTCCAAAAACGCTCGTTTTTGTCACTGACGCCCAAGTCACATTGGTAGCGTGAGTCCAGCGTGACCAACTTTCAGAAAATTCTCAGCATCAGAAAATTTCAGAAAATTCTAGAAAATTCTCAGCATCAGAAAATTCCAGAAAATTCTTAGCGTCAGCAACTCTCAGAAAATTCCAAAAAATTCTCAACTTCTAGAAAATTCTAGAAAACTTAGGGACAAAGAAGTTTCAAGCAAGACGGGTCGAATTTTTT
>MNCI01003636.1:133618-146215 GCA_015680685.1 Gnetum montanum | reverse complement strand
ATCACCCCGGGGCTAAGCGTTCGACCTGCCATCTACACGCAGCTACGCTTTGACCGATGCATATCTTTTCTAAGCAATACATCATTTTCATTTTGCCAACCAAACATTATTTCCGTTTTCTGTTTTACGTTATGTTTACGTTTAGTTTATAGTTTACGTTTTTTTTACACCTTACGTTTACATTTACATTCTTATGTATGACGGCTCATGTTTACATTTTACGCGCATTTACACGTTTTAAGACGTCGTTTACGATAACCCCAGCGCTAGCCGTAGCTTATGCTCGGGGAAGTCCTTGGTTGATTTGCGTGCAGACCATCCAAGGCACTTTGCCTTCGTTTACTTTTCCAGCTTGCCCTCGGGCGAAGGCAGGGTCAGCTGTGGCTGCCTGATGATCTTTTGGTGTCTGTTTCCCTTCCAGCCTCACACCAACGATTTAGGTCAGCACAAAAACAATAAAACCTTGTGTTATCCATAGTTTGTGATTTTTTTTCTTTTGGTAATATGTTTCAAATTATCCTAAATTCATTATCATTTATCAAGGATTGGAGAGAGAATAGATAGCTTATCTAGCTTAAAGATGCCACAAATATTTGCATTTTATCATTGGAAGTTTAAAGTTACACTGTTGTTGTGGTACATTTTGAATATTGAGTTTCATTTCATGTGAGGAAGAGGTTAGCCAATCTAATATCCCATGTATCTACCATGGTAATCAAGCCATGTGTATCCCATGTGATAGGTCACAGTTGGTTGCATTGATGAGGCACCATCGACTAGGCCTTGTCGATTGAGCCTTGTTGATGTGGCCCCATCGACACAGGGTTTGTTCTTGCTTATAAATATGTGTTCACTAGTCACATTTATGGTATTCAAGTCATAGTAGTAGTTGAACTCTTGCAGTTTTTACATTCAAAAGTTAGAATATTTTCCGAAGTGCTCGCAAAAAGAGTCATTGAGTGTACGAATCTTTATTTGAGCATTGTTGTACTTGAGCACAATAGTTTGTGCGGTAATAAAGATGAGCTTCTTGGTAAACCTTGTAGCATTCTGGATACTTTAAGATGTTTTATTTATGCATTTAATGCTTTCAGTTATTTATTTCATGTTTTCCAGTAATTAAGATAATTAAGTAATTAAGAGAGATAAGCTTGATAGATTAAATACATAAGTACGATCGCTTTGAGTGTAACACGTTTTAGCTTGGTAATCCCAGCAACGTTATTGCTTGGTACGCCCAGTAGCGTAGCACTTGGTAACCCGGTAGTGGATACGTGGGTTTAGGACATGTACGAGAAGTGGGATTGGATGCTTATGTTAGGACTAGTTGGAGACTAGTTAGTTAGTTAAATTAAATTAGCCATCAAATTACTTTATCTCTTCCTTCAAGCACCAAAGAACATAAAACATAAAATAATAAAAATCATATGCCTTGATTACACTTAACCATAGCTTTGTACTTCACAAGCGTAATTGGGAAAACAATGAATGACCTTAGGATAGGGTTCACTTCCTAGAAGACTAGTGTACTGAAAACTAGAGAGTCCATGGAATTTGATCGGATTTTGCATAAACGCTTTGTGATTCATATGGTTGGGCATAGGGATACCTCATCGCTCATCATTGGTACTGTTGCTAGGGGACTCTATTTGTTGAAACATGTGCTATCTAGGATTAGTGAACATTATTAATATCGTTGGACGAACTCAAGGTCAACATCACTCTCACAAGCCATATAACTACTACGCACATTGATAATTTTATTTGTTTTGAAAAATGTCTTCTTCTTCTCATAGGTGTGAGGATGTCAAATTGTTGGTCTCACAAGAGTGCAAAGTGGTATATACTCATCCCGATGAGTATGTACCTGACTTCACCTTCATCCTACATTCAGATGAGCGACTGTGATGGCATGGTATGGAGGGCAACATCATAATGCTCCTTGATCGATCTGTGTCCATGATGCTGCTTTGGATTCTCAAGAAGATAGGCATTTATGATCTTCAAGAAGAGTATGCTTGCATGACTATAACTATCAAGACTACTATCCCTTTGAAACATGACGTCGGAGAGATCGACACTAGGAGAAGCACCATGAGTTTACAAAGGAGAAACACTTCACTAATCCCTTGTTTTTGCTAAACCAAGATGACAATGAGGATCCTCCCTCTAGGAGTTCTCAACATGAAGATTCTCTACCCCTGGTTAATGGTGATGAGGGTGTGACTTTGAACCTGTAGTCCACTATTAACAAACCAGATTCAGGAAAAAGTGATAATCAAGGCCGGGACTTGGGCAAATATTGCAATGGTATGGAATCTAAGGATGGTGGTTGTAAAAAGTGACAAGGTGATTGGGGACACCGCAGTGGTGGTGGTGGTCCACCTTCCTCTTCATCCTCTTCATCTAATTCCTAACATTCCTCTTCATCTTCTAGTTCTGAAAGAAGCCACCAAAGAAATAATCGTGATGAAGGTGATTATTGGGACAATAATGATCATAGAGCCTGCCAAGAATGAAGGAGTGGTAGAACCATCATCGGTTTGATTGACACAATGATGATGACGAATCTTTGTTAGCAACTCAAAGCATGCTTAACATCGTAGAGGTAGTTAAGATTCCAACTAGGCATGTGCAAGACAGTCAGATCAAGCACTTAGATATGAACAATATCCCAAGATTTGAGGGGGGATATAACTTTGATCCACAAAATTATCTACAAGCCTTTCATGATGCCTACGCCTTACAAAACATTAAAAAGGATTGGCAAAAACTCAAGCTATTCCCCATGACACTCATCAAGGAAGCTGAAAGTTGGTACTGGTCCTTGGAGTCGGAATTTATTTGTTAATGGAGTATAATGCTTAAGCTATTTAATGATAAATACCAGACATACTCTAGAGTGTCTAATCTGAGAAGGAAAATCCAAGGTTGGAAATAGGGAACACATGAACCCTTGGATGCTGTCATGGGTAGATATTATTCTCTTTTACACTAATGCCTTGGTCATGGTTATTCTTAGAGGAAACAACTCTGCCATATCATAGATGGGCTCAGAGCAGAAACCAGAAGAACTCTTGGGATCTATGCCTAAGGGAGACTATCTGAACTAAGAGCTCATCAAATACAAAGGCTCATAGAGCAGGTAGCAAAAGAATAAGGTGAGTTGCGAAAAAAGGAAAGTGTAGAAAAATATAATAGGGATCCTTCCATAAGGAAAAGGAAGGTCCAATTTTGTGATAAGGAGAAGTCACCACTTGATGAAGTGGTGAATAGGAAAACCTTGCTCATCCATACTAGTACGATGTTTAGCAGCTCATCTCTGCACAAAGCTCTACAAGCCACACCTCATTCCAGCATCACTATTACCCTCCAGAGTACCATCGAACTCATTCACCATTTACTCAAGAGGAAAACCCATATCCATACCATCCTCTACATCCGTTTGCACACATTCCTCTACCCTTGATCCAATTACCTCTTGCTTCATCCATGCAAGATGAAATTCCTCCATAGTCGTAACAACGAAATGCTATGAGGGCTATACATTCACAACTAGCTTTCCAGCCAAGTGGTTTGGATAATCAATTCAAGAAATGATCTTTTTTCTGATCCAATAGTCCACCCAAACCCTCACAACCTAATGCAGCTGGTTGCCCTATATCTCCAACACCCTCATCCTCTACATCAAATACATTCGAGTGCCCTTCAAACCAAATGCCACCTCGAATCTACATTGTGATGTTAACTCATGTTGTTTCTAATTAGATCAAGGTTGGCAATCTTTCCATGAAAAGATCCAGCCCAGGAAGTCCTCTCATTTACTTACAAATTTTTGGACACGAGTCATGCATGGCCCTTCTTGATTTTTGTTCCAGAGTCAATCTCATCTTCCATGACATGTACAAAGCTTGGAACCTACCACCTCTCAAGAAGAGCAACATTCATTTAGAATTGGTAGACCAATCAATCACTATTCCTTTGGGATTAGTGGAGGACATTGTGACCACAATTTATGGGTGGTCCTATCCTATTGATTTTCTAGTGATCAAGGTGGAAAATTACAAAGGTGACTTCCCCATCATTATGGGAAGGGCATGGTTAAGCACAATAGATGCACGAATGGGCATAAGGGACCTCTCCTTGGAAAGCTCAAAGGAGAATGAATTTGGAAGGCTAGAGAAGAAGTGTGTTTCATGCATCGTGTACATCGATAATGGGTGCAATTGTGTGCAAAAGATCTGGTCTATCAAGAGTACATTCATTCAAGCATGCAATTAGTTTGCACATAAAATAGATATTCAAAGGTGCCTGTATGCAATAGCCACAAAATAGGAGGGCACCTAATGGCTAATAGTTGACTTTGACAGTAGCACATTATGCATGGAAATAACTAAGAGCTTGACATGTGTTTATGTTAAAGGCATGGATGAACTTGACCAAGTTCATCACCAACTCTTTGATGATGATACCTGTTAGGGAGAGTTGAAAATCCCTAAAAATTTTAAACAGGAGCCCCTAGAGTTAAAAATTCTACTAATTGACATGGAGTATGCATTTTTAAATAATGGTAAGTTAGTTATAATCAATGCAAATCTTGCTCTCGAACAAGAAGACAAGCTATTGCATGTCATCAACAAGTGGCTAACAGTCTTTGCTTGGTCATATCCCAAACTAACAAGAATTAATCCAAGGATATGCTAGTATTGTATCTACATTGACCTAGCCATGAAGCCAAGAAGGTAGTCGTAGAGGTGGTTAAACCCCAAGTTGAACCAGATCATCAAGAGGAAAATAGAACAGCTCCTCAAGGTGAGGTGCATCTATCCCATCACAAATAGTAAGTGGATGAGCCCAGTCGTAATTGTGCTAAAGCAAGGTGGAAAGTGGTGGGTCTATATTGACTTTAGGCTATTAAACATAGCAACATTTAAATATCATTTTCCATTGCCATTTGTGGATCAAGTGTTGGACACTATCTCTGGGCATTGTTATTATAGCTTCTTGGATGGTTATAGTGGCTATAACCAAATCCAAATTGCACTAGAAGATTAGCCCAAGAAAACATTCACGAGTCCCTAGGGGATTTTTGCATATTGTAAAATACTATTTGGTCTATGTAATGCCCTTCCAACATTTCAATGCCTATTGCTTAGTATTTTTCAACAGCAGATTGGTAGTGAGGTAGACATCTTTATGGATGACTTCTCTACCTATGGGGCTATATTTGAGCAATCCGTGGATTGCCTTGAGCAAGTTTTGAAAAGATGTGTTGAAATAAACCTTAGGATCAATTGGAAGGAAAAACCATTTAATGGTTCAAGAAGGCATAGTACTGGGGCACAAAATTACTCAGGAAGGGATTGAGGTAGACTTAGAAAAATAAGGATCATCTAGGGAATCACAAGTCAACCAGAGACAGTTAAAGATGTTTGATCATTCCTTGGACATATTGGCTACTACTAGCAATTCATAGAGAATTTCTCTAAGATCGCAAAGTCGTTGGTCGAGCTTACGAAGAAAGATGCTCCATTCATCTAGACCAAGGAATGTGAACATGCATTCGAAAAATTAAAAGAAAAACTCATAGAAACTCCAATTCTATGGGCATTAGATTGGTCTAGACCATTCCACATAATGATGGATGCATCTAATTATGCCTTGGGATTCATGCTTACACAGTTGGACGATAAGAAATGTCCATATTACATCCATTGCACGAGTCGAAGCATTGTGGGTGCACAATTGAATTATACCACAACTAAAAAAGAATTAATGATAGCAGTGTATGCCCTCAAAAAGTTTAGACACTATGTGCTTAGCTATAAGGTGTTTGTGCACATAGATCACAATGCCATCTACTTCCTAATGAACAAGCCAATGGTGAGCCCCCATATCATACAGGGGCTTGTGATCTTGTAGGAATTTGATCTCACAATGGTAGATTGGAAAGGAACTGAGAATGTGGTTGTTGACCACCTCTCTTGGTTAAGAGGGGATAATAAAGAGGAGAGTTCACTCTTTGATCAATTTCTAAATGAACTCCTCTTTATAAGAGTAATAAATGACCAAGTGTCCCCTGACCCAAAATGGTATGATGGCATCCTTACTTACCTTTTCACTAAAGAGATGCCACAAGATCTAGACTTTAGAAAGAAATCATAGTTTCTTCATTAAGTAAAGTACTTCATGGAAATCAATGAACACCTTTACAAGGTGTGTGCCAATGGCCTGGTTCATTGGTGTGTCCTTGATATAGACTAATTATGCTTTCTCCATGATGCTCAAAAAGGCCCTTGTGGAGGCCACTATGTAGGGAGATGCACGACCATAAAAATCTTGATAGTAAGATACTATTGGCCGACAATCTTCAGGGATGTCCATCAATTTGTTAGATCTTGTGAACATTGTCAAAGAAATGGTGGGATGACCACACGAATGGAGGATTCTCAATAGTGGATTTAGCCATTAGAACCCTTTGACATATGGGACATAGACTTCATGGGTCCCATCACACCAATGTCCAATGGGAAAGCATACATCATTATAGCAATAAACTATTATAGCAAATGGGCAGAAGCAGCAGCTGTCATTGATTGTACATCATCTACTATTTCTTAATTTGTATAACAAAATGTTGTAAATAGGTTTGGGGTGCCACGTGCATTGATTTCTGATAATGGAACTCATTTTATAGGTGCCACTTTTCAAAAGTTGATGTAATGCTTGGGGGTTGAATATAAATTAACAACATCGTATCATCCCCGAGCCAATAGTCAAGCATAGGTAACTAATAGGGAGATTAGAAAGATTCTAACAAGGACCATAAGCAAATATAGGAGTGACTAGAGCACAAAACTTAATGATGCCCTATGGGCCTATCGCTCAACATGGAAACTCCCTATTGGCTACTCATCCTACAAGCTAGTGTATGGAAAACTTTCAATGCTCTCAATTTACTTTGAGCTTCACACACTCTCAATAGCCTATGAATTGAATCTTGACCTAATTCTAGCACAAAAAGAAAGATTGATCAACCTCAATTTACTATATGAGAATTGATTAATGGCCCTGTCTTTGAATGAAGTGTAGAAGGCATTTAACAAGTAATGACATGACCTAAGAATACGGAAAGAAAAATTCCAACCAAGAGATAAGGTTCTTTATTAGAATCTCACACACGTACCTTAGAAACCCAAATTCTAAATGTTGTAGGAGGGACCTTATATAATCGGTCAAACCTTTTTCTCTGGGATCATGTTTATCTACAAACTTGAGATTCCAAATAAAAAGTAGTTGATCAACATCCAACAAGTAAGGCTTTTCCATGAACCTAAGCAAGCTAATGAAACAACTACGTTAATGGATGGACAACCACGTTCAATTTTTTGGATCTCCTCCTCCCAACTCAGTTGTGGGGGAGATGGCCATCCATGCTAACGTGACACATGGCTCCTCAGTTTTTCTACTTTTTGTTTTACACCATCGTTAATACGTTTGATTCTTTCTTGGATATTTTTACAATTTCTTGTATATTTTACCTTGTTTTGTTTGAGTGTGACTTTTTATTATTCCTTGTTAATAAAAGTGCTTTATTACCACAAGACACAATGCCATTACTACTATTACCAATGATGGTTTGTGCTTAATGTTGTCATTGTCAATGTTTGATCTTTATTTTTGAATTCTGATGTTTGATGATTATGACATGGTTTATTTTTTATGGAACATGCAATGAATCAACATCATCCACCCATCCACAAACTCTATGGTTTTCCTTGTTTTGAAAGTTTGAGGTCCCTTTCATTAAAGAAACTTTTAATTAATTGATGACCTTGGTAGTTTCTGGAATTGGAAAGGATTCAAAAGATTTGTACAAGGTATGACTTCAAGGGGACTCAATACACTTTGTACTCTTCTACTTACTTGGGTGCTTGAGTGTTTTCATGAGCTTCTTATCGTTCCATGTTGTCCAATAATAGGAAGTTAAATAAAGTCTTTGCATGGTGTGGTTCTCATTCAAAAAGGAAGAAAAAATAATATAAAAAAATATGATGGAAATTCAAAGCACATCCCTTAGGCAAATAAATGGGCTACAAGCATTGGTTATGGGACTAGAAAGACATGTTACCCATGCCTAAAGGTCCCTTATAACTAAGGCCCTTTCTCTCACGTTCTATCTCTCTTTTCTTCTATTTATGGAATGGTGGTTGTTTTGTGGATGCACTCTTGTGTCTTGAGGGGATGGATTGGTCTTGAAGTGGCGATGCGAAGTCATTGAAAGAGGTTGGTTTTGGTCTCAACTAATGATGGATCTTCTTAGGTCATTTTTCAACAAAAATTCTACAAGGGACTTCTTATGTCCTTAATTCAAGATTCCATTCCACCTTCTCAGTCATCCATCTATGCTACCATAACTCACCTCACTGTTGGTCTCTATGTTATGCTCAATGTCTTAGTTTGATGTGTTGGAATTCTTGGGTAGGTTTGTTTTGGTTGGTCCTTAACTTTTCATGATCATTAATTGACTATGGGGCCCACGGACTCCTTAGTTGAGGTTATGCAAGGGCAAAAATGGCATGTGCCTACTATGGGGAGGATCCACTTGCATATCTCTTGGCTTGGTTAGTTAAGTACCTTACCTTAGACATTGCTACAATCCTATCTTTTGCATATTCCATTGTGCAATCTACTCTGTGCTCCTTGAACTCTCATTAAATTCATTCTCTAAACCAATTTTCTCAATTTTCCAAATTTGTTGAGCTTCATGACCCCCTTCTACTATTCTCATCATGTTCGTGGCCTTTTGGGCTTTCATTTGACCCTAATTTCACTCAAAAACTTCTTGTATTTTGGAAGTTTGATCAAAGTCAATGTTAGTCAATGGTGGTCAATAGCTATGTTGATGAGGCCCCATTGATGTAGCCAACCCCATTGACTAGGTCTCGTAGATGCATGCCAAAAATCCTATAAATACCACTAAGAAATTTGACATTTTTACAATTTACTTCATAACACAAGGGGAATTTTTACCATTTTTAGAGCCCATAACTTCCCCATTGTTTGTCCAAATCACTCCATTCTTTGATCTTGCAGCTACCAGAAGTAAGCTCTTAATCATGGGGGTCGCAACCTTAAGGTTTCCGATGAAATTTTTTGAAAAGTTTTCTAACTCCCCTCAAAGGGTTAATGAATACAATGATATGAAACCATCAATTTTTTAGAGTTAACCCTTCCAACACCCTTTGGAATGAATTTTTAACATTAAAACACATATAAAATAATGGTTAAAATTGATTAACTAGCCATAATCACAACTTAGTCAAGTGTAACTATCCCAAGGAGATAAGGTATCCTAATTGTTTCATGTTGCACAACCATTGCTAACCCGTGGTCATGTTGTAATTATAGATGGTGCCAAGACCAAAATGACCATAGGAGGAAGGACCTTCTCAACTAAGGGAGAAATGACCTAGAATTGGAAGGGGCCAACAAGAACATGCCTAGGATCAGTTAGAAGAAACCCATGCAATGGGACCTCTTTGAGAGGAGCCCGAAGTGGAATCTGTTTGATAGATTCTTAAAGAAGAAGTTACAACAGAACAATCGTAGTGTGGAGAGGCACCAGAACCCATACCAAGGCTTGAAGTCATACTAACACAAGCCTGCCTTGACACCATTAGGCCCCATGAAATCCAACACTCAGTTTTGTAGGAACTAAACTTGAAGCCATTTTTAGAGCATGCTCTAATAGAAGTGAAAACATAATTGCAAACCTCTCCCATGTGGCTAATCATTGGTTCCAGTGGAGACTGGTACATGAGAGAGATGTATCTCTTTTGGAACAACAGAAATGTAGGCTTCACAGTGAAAATCAAGGATATTCAAGTGTCCTACTTAGCTAAAGCTATCGCACAGGCACTTAGGTTACTTGATGTTGGGACACAACTAGTAGAGTTGTCTATGCAAGCTGACCCTAAGGCAAAAAATGAGTGGCCCCAGTAGTGTTAAGGGGCTGACCATAAGGAGTTCAGTGCACTCGTACTAGCAGAACACATATACTTCAAGATAGTAGTGACCTATCACCTCGATCCGATGGTGAGGCCCAACAAGGTGATCATTTTTTCCACTTGAGCATGTGTTTCTCTAAGTAGGATATTTCCAACAAATCTTCCACAATTAATCTATTTAGAGATCATGATGTGCTTTAAAGAAAATGAACATGGAAGAAAAACCCTACCTTTTTCATGCCTCATTCAAAAACTTTGAAAATGACAAGAATCATCTACTATGCAATTAACATGATTAGGCATGCTCCTGTGGCCTTGTGGGCTAAAATGATGAAGGACAAGACACTTTCCATGTTTAAAGAAGGGGAGCAGCAGTTGCCACCTCTTCTACCTACTCAAGAAACAACATTAGAGGCTTGCTTTACTATTGAGCACTTGCACAAAATCTGAGAGTAGCTCTTGTGTAGGCAAGAGAAACATGCAGGAATGAGTGGTAGGGACCCATTTGTATATCAACTTGTGATGAGTCATCTTAATGAGGTGGCTCGGACAAATAGTTAGATGGAGAGAGGTGGACTAATATTCTCTGCCCAACGAACATAGTTGCCTGCAAGATTGAATCCCAACGCTTGAGAGGTAATGGTGTTTCTAGCACAATACCATTTATTCCCACATGATGAGTGGTGAGGTACCCCCTATGCCCCACCATACAAATCACAAGAGTTCATGCACGATCTAGTTGAATTTTATGGATCGGATTAGTTGTGGCATCTAGATTGTTATGTCTTGATCGTAGTTTGTTGTCTTCCCACCTGGACTAGTGGTAGCTTTGTCACATATGGTTTAGTCTAGAGTGAGGCATATGATTCTTGATGTTATTTTAGCCTTATGCTACTCCTAATGATAATAAAGAAATCATTTGTTTAAACTAATTAACAATGGAAAGTCAAGTCTAAACTAGCCTACATGTGATGAGTGTCTATTCCTAGCTTGCTGTACACGTCCTAAACTGATGTATCCATTATTGGGATTACCAAGAACTAAGCTACTAGGTGAACCAAGCAATAACACTACTGGGATTACCAAGTGAATACGTGTTCACACTCAAAACTAGTTGCGCTCATTCTGCCAATTCATTAACATGCATGGAAACATAAATATTAACTAAGTACATGGAATATAAATTGCATTAAAAGTAAATTTAGTCTAAGTGAAAGTGCTGCAATGAATAAGAATCAATCTCACTCTTATTTCTGTTCATGGAATGTGTCTAGATACATTGCCACTCGAATAAGACACCGTACAATTCACTCAAACCCACATTACAGGTATTCACTGACTGTTCTCTAAGATGATGAAATAAAATTGCAAGAGTTCTGCTACTCTATTGACCAAAGAATTGCATAAAAATAGTTGTGAGTGTGTATTTATAGATTTTATTACTAGGATGTGTTAATAGGGCCTTGTTATCGAAGCCTTGTTATTAGAGCCTTGTTGTCAGAGCCTTGTTGTTAGAGCCTTGATATCAGAGCCTTGTTGTCGGAGCCTTGGTATCATAGCCAACCAAAAAGTTAAATTTTTATCAGATAACCCAACCAACTAATGATTCATCATACCCCCATGACTGAATAAAAACTCATCCTTGAGTTAATAGGAAAGGAATGAGCTTTCTTTACAAAATTGGGAAGGTATGGAATTACTGATTAACACTAACTACTGATTGACTTTGAGTGCCACATTATAAAATTTTATTCGAGTGAATGTATAAAAAATAATAGAGTGACAAAAAGACTAGATAGACTTTGAAGGTTACAAAATTTGCAGAGGTCTTCAAGAATCTACTGAAGATGATTCTTCTTGTTGCCACTAGTGGTGGTAGACTTCCAACCTAGATTGTTATGTCGATGCTTCTCTAGTTATGTGTAACATTCTTGAAGGATGGACTAAAATTTCTTCTCATCATCTCATAGATCTAGCAAACCTACGATGCTTAAGAATCTATCTTGTATGTGCTACAATTTGTTCATGGGGATATCCTTCATTGTTCCCCTCTTAGCTTTATTTTTGTGCCTAGCAAAAGACCACCTTCATTAGGTGTTTCTTTAGCATCACCTATAGTCATCAAAGGATCAACATTAGTTTTGGTAAATTTCTCTTAATAATTAACCCTTTTCGAATCCCTTAGTTTTCATTTAAGCACAAGGTGATGATAGCATACTATGCCCACGGCTACGAGGTAACTAAAATCATGAAGCTGTTCACATTATTTTGATTAATTACTATTAGTTACCATGATGTTCGAAAATAGGATGTTAGAAATATTTCAAAGCAAACATTCCTAGCCCCCATGACTAATAAGCATAACTTTGGAAGCACACAAGTTTTCGAACAATTGAAACCAAAGGTCTGATTCAGAAGATGGCCAAGAAATATTGAACTTGAAGGATATTTTAATAAAAAAGTAGGAAAAAGAAAAAAAAGGTAATTGAAAGTTGTAGCGACAGAAAATGTCGGCAGCTGGAAATACCGACCGAGATTCCGCGTATACAGTTTTAACCATGGATCCGCGTGAGGGCTATGCTGGAAA
>MNCI01003636.1:101481-133595 GCA_015680685.1 Gnetum montanum | reverse complement strand
ATGTATGTTACGTTACAATGGGGGAGGCCCCTGATAACTTGATGTAAAAATGAGCACAAAACAACAAGGAAACTGCCTAGACAGAAGTCCGATCTACCTCGTAGGCTAAAGATGGGATGCAAGGATGGTCAAGCTCTGAGGTTTTCCGATCAATTGTTTCTGACCGGTAGAGTCTGCAAACTGGGTGAGACAATCTCACAATCTATGTTCTGCTTCTTTGCTCCGAGCAGATTCTGCACAGGGCAGCGATCGCTAATGGAATGCTCTCCCTTGTTGCTAAGGCTCAAGCGCACTGTGCTCTGTTCTTGATGAAGGATGATCCTGTCGACAGTTGTCAAAAGGTTGTTCTTCATTTCTCTACTCAAGGTGATAAGTACTTCCTTACTCAGAAAATGCTCTTGCCCTTTTGATTTTCCACCGCTCAAAGTGATAGATGCTCTGGTGCTCAGAAAAATGCCTCCGCTCCTCTGATTTTGCCCCCCCTCTTTTTTTTTGTATCTTCGTCAACTGAGATATTTATAGGCCACGACGCTCCGTGGAAAAGGCGCAACCCTGATGACGTGGGTCCCGGATATTTTGGGTCCCGTTGACTTGATCATTTTAAGTCAGACTGTGACTACGCACAACACGCTCGTTTGTGTGCTGTGCGTGTGAAGAGCAGGTACATGCTGGGCGTGCTTCAATTGTTTTCAGGCTGTATTACACTCATTCGCGTTGTGTTGCGTGTATGAGCCTAGTCCGGTATAAAAACAACAGGCTCAAAATTGTCTTACGCTCACTACGCAGCTGCGCGTAACAAAGCGTAAATAATGTGCAACTTACGCTCACTACGCAGCTGCGCGTGATGAAGCGTAAATAATGTGTAACTTACGCTCACTACACAGCAGCGCGTGATGAAGCGTAAACAATGCTTAACTTACGCTCACTACGCAGCTGCGCGTGATGAAGCGTAAACAATGCCTAGCTTTAATGATGACATACGTAATGGTACGCACCGCCGCGTAACGAGCGTAAAGACAAGTTATTCATGCACCGCGAGAAAAAGTGTCGAACTGTTGTGCTTCTCTGGACTCTGCCTTTGACTATTTTGGAGCTTATTACGCTCATTACGCTGCCATGCGTGATAGAGCGTAAACTTGTCCTTGAACAAAACTGATGCGCGCTCTCGCTTGAATTGCGAATCTTTGCCTGAGGCTGACTCGTAATTTTCACGGTGTTTCAAAAGTGATGAGAATTACTCCCAAAATTATGCATCAATTGAGAGAAACTATCATTGATGTTCTAGAAGATGTGAAGGTTAGTTCAAAGCCATGATCAACAAAAGTTATGCAAGTGGGTCCTCCCCAAAGCAGGCTCTTACCATAATACCCTTGCATAACTACTTCTATAGATATCTGTGGGCACTCAAGAAGTTAAATGTAGACCATGCCTTTGTTCCAAACAACACACAACTACCATGGTTGGGATGTTTTACTATACTACAAAAAACTAAAAGGCTCATAATCATATGCAGTAGCGAGGTGAATAATGGGATGAGAAGAGATTATAAAGAGCAAGATGTAAGGTGCTTGACCATGTTCACAATAGGTTCTTGTGATAAATGTGATTAAAATGATTAGCATACCTATTCGTCCAAGTTCATACCAAGTCCATACCATGAACAATAACCTCACAATGATGTGTTTCTTCCTACCAACCACCATAAGTCCAAAACCACCTCAAAGAACAATCATCACTCGAAAAAGAAAAGAAAAGAGAATAAGGAAGGAAGGGCCTTAGTGAGAGGGGTGTCTTTAGGCATGGGTAACATGTAACATGTTTTTCTAGCCTCATAACCAGTGCTTGTAGCCCATTATTGTGTCTAAGGGATGTGCTTTGAATTCCCATTATTGTCTTTTTTTTGTTTGTTTGTTTGTTATTTTTTATGGGAATTACACCATGCAAAGACAAACATGAAGAAAGATAAGATGAAAACCCAACAAATTCCCTTGAGGTCACACCCTTACCATTCCCACTTGGTCATTCCCTCTTTCTTCAAGGTACAATGATAATTGATTAATTTTAGTTTTATGAAAGAAGAACCAAATTGTTTCCATGAAAAAGAAATTTTATTCAAAGAATTGAAGGGATGGATGAGGTGGTCTCACTGCTTTACACGATTACTTACCCAATCATCTTGATAGCATAGAACAAAAACCCAACACATAGCATTGACTTTTGCATCATGACTTGGCAATCTTATTAACAAAAACATGAAATACGTTCATTAAGCATAAAGGGAATGACTCAAGAAAAGAGAAAAATATAAAGAAAAGAAAAATATTAACAAATGGAAGACATATGAAGAATTAGAAAATTTTGGAAGAAACAAGAAAATGATAAAAAAAAATGTAAAAAAAAATAAGGTGAAAACACTTATTAGTTCTTGAACTAGGATGGAGCATCTCCCCCATGACTAATCTTATGGCTACACATTCAAGAGATGGATTACACAATCCCTTAGCTATGCACCATCAGTTTTCCATTTATCATTGTTACTGATTTAATTAATTGTGTGGTAACACATCTAACATTGGTGATAGTCTCATTTGGATAATTTTGAGATGTATCTTCATCTGGACTTGAGGGTATTTCTGTTTTGGGAGATCTAGATGTATTTGCTTCTTCTTCTTAATTTTATTTTTTAATTCCCAAGTCTTTTGTTTAATATCCTTTTTTGGTGTATAATCAGAGTGTAAGATATCTGTGTCAAGTCCTCTATTTGGTCTATTTTCTTATGTCTAGAACTAATAAGCAGATCAATTATCTCCATGCATCTTTGAAACAACTTTATATTCTCATTTTCAAGACATTGGGTGTCTTCTAGTTTAGTGGCTACTACGCAGACTGGTTTTTGCTCACACACCTGCTCCTAAACTTTTTTTTTGGGCTATGTTAATATTTTGAATTTTCAGCCCACAATTGCACCCTTTACTAATAGTGGTGTTGCATGGATTCTTTTGTCTCTCCATAGTGATAGGTTCAAGTGTTGGAGCAACGTTGGATGTTGGCCTTTGCATAGGATTAGAGGACATTGGCTGTGAAAGGAAGGGTGTTGCATTTGATTAGCATTGTGTTGGTTTGGATGAGTTAGTAGGTTCATAGGTGTTGTGCTTACATGTTGGAACCATCCTAAAGAAAGGGTGTTTCTAAGATTGTGGTGGAGATCTACTAGCATTATCATTTCTGTGTATGTTTGTAGCACAAGTGGCATTCTCTCATTGATGTCATGGTGTTGAACCTTCCTATGTTGTTGGTGGTGGAATATAGTGAAGGTGAGTATGAGAATATTGAGAATATGACGAAGGATGAGAAGTGTGAGGTGGTGACCCTGTATAAGATGTCATGCCATGATGATATTTAGGAGGGTGGTAGTAGCGATTTGAAGTAGAGGACGGAGAACTAGTTGGAAAAATAGGTTGTTGAACATAATATCCATACGGTTTTAGCTAGTAGTAAGGGTAGGGCTGGCTGGGTGGTGGCCACCCCCATGACTATGGGTTTTGTTATTGCGTTGGATGACAGTGTTGAGGCTAATAAGAAGTCCCACTAGGATGGTACGGTTGGTTGTAGGACTATCTATAATTACCTTGTGAGAAAGGTAACTTTCTAGGCATTTGCTTTTGTACAAACTTTGAATTCATTACAAAAGCCTAATACTCATGTAGATGTAACATGGTTGGGCAATAGCTCTTTGGATAGTCATATAGGCAAATGTCACATCCATCATCTTCTTCTGTGGTTGAGTCTATAGCCTCTTCTTCTACAACTATTTTCCCTATTTGTCAATAAGTGTTCCTTGCTATTTCTTTGTTCTTCTTCCTCTATTTATTGTGATTACCTAATTCATTTTGTGTTACCTTCTCCTCTATAGTTTCTATGAAAGTTGTAGCTTTTTCATTTATCCACTTTAACATCCTATCTAGTCTTTCTAGGAGTTCATCAAGAGATTGTTGTAGTGGCAAGGTTTGTTGTGAAATCACCTCATTGAGAGCTTCCTCTTTTTCCTCATCATAGATATGGACCCTCTTTTTTTAAAGAGTTGGGTCCCCGTGATATTTCTCAACATTCTCTAGTTTACATAGCTCTTCTTCTTCTTTTGCCACCTGCTTGATTAGCCTTTGTATCTGATGGGCTTTTAGTTCATATAATTGACCTTGAGCATAAATCCCAAGGGCCACCCTTGTTTCATTCTGAAGCCCATCTATGATGTGGAAAAGTTCCTCTTTTTGAGAGAAATCATGGTTGGGACATCTATGTAGTAGTGAATAGTATCTATCCATGGCCACATCCAAGGGTTCATGATTTTCTTGCTTTAACCCTTGGATTTGTTTTCTTAGGTTGGACACTCTTGCATAGGTTTGATATTTTTTGTTGAAAAGTTCTAGCATTGTGGACCACTGGTGAATGGAACTTGGTTCCAATCATCTATACCAACTTTCAGCTTCATCTATTAGTGTCCTAGGAAAGAGCTTAAGCTTTTGCCACTTATTTTTGATATTTTGTAAGGCACAGGAATCATGGAAGGCTTGTAAGTGATGTTGTGGATCAAAATCATAGCCTCCCACAAATTTAGGAATGTTATTCATATCGAGCCTTTTTATGCAACTTTCCCTACAATGCTTGTGGGGGATCTTAATTACCTCTGTGATTTGCATTAGGCTCTTAGTAGCCAACAAGGGTTCATTGTCATTGGATGTGGCATGGTGAAAATTGCTATTTCTATTTGCCCAATTGTGGCATTTTTGGCTATGTTCATGTTGAGGTTTTTGATTTTTCTCATGGTTTTGATTTCTATCGTTATTTTGACCCCATAGTGGAGCTTTGTCTCTATACCTATGTTCATCTTTGTCAAAACTAGACGTTGAAGAGAAAGAGGAAGATGAGGAACTGGGAGAGTCACCATGGCTTCTATAGTGTTCCCCATGGTCCCTTGATTTATCTTTTTAAGGTTTTGAGAAGGTCCTAGGCCTTGAGGCCTTCCTTGGTCTAGGACTTACTTCATCTTCTCTAGGGTTGTCTGCCTTAGGTAAATGTAGTTTTTGAGCATAGTCAGGGTGGTCATGAACATATGAACCCCTGCATGATGTTGGTCACTCCAATTTTCTTCAACATATATCTCATTAGTTCTCTAATGAATGTTCTCTTCATACAATGCATTATCTCTTCCTTGTAAAAGAGACATTTTTGTTAGTTAATGATGTGTGTGACTTAATATTTTCTAAAAGATAAATCATTAATGCATTTACAATGATCATGTATGATATAACTAATCTAGATAACTAGCATCAGCCTTGGCAATGGTGCCAATGATGAGTGGTGAGGTACCCCTTACATCCAACCATATGAATCACAAGCATTCATGCATGATCTAGTCAAATTCTGTGGATGGGATTATTGTGGCATCTAAATTGTTATGCCTTGATCACAATTCATTGTCTTCCCACTTGGACTAGTGATAGCTTTGTCACATATGGTTTATTCTAGAGTGAGGCATATGATTCTTGATGTTGTTTTGGTCTTATGCTACTCCTAACGATAACAAAGAAATCATTTGTTTAAACTAATTAACAATGGAAAGTAAAGTCTAAACTAGCCTATGAGTGATAAGTGTTCATTCCTAGCTTGCCATACATAGCTTGAACCCACATATCTACTACTGGGATTACCAAGCACTAGGCTACTAGGTGAACCAAGCAATAATGTTGTTGGGATTACCAAGCGAATACATGTTTACACTCGAAACTGGTCATGTTCATTTCACCAATTCATTAACATGCATGGAAACATAAATATTAACTAAGTACATGGAATATAAATTGCATTAAAAGTAAATTTAATCTAAGTCAAAGTGTTGCAATGAATAAGAATCAATCTCGATCTTATTATCGTTCATGGAATATTTCCAGGTACATTGCCACTCAAATAAGACACCATACAACTGACTTAGATCCACACTGCTTGCACTCACTGACTGTTCTCTAAGATTACAAAATAAAAGTACAAGAGTTTGGCTACTCTATTGACTAAAGAATTTCATAAACACAGTTGTGAGCACGTATTTATAGATTTTATTGCTAGGATGTGTTGATGGGACCTCATCAATGCATGAAATGATGTGTCGATGGGGCCTTATTATCGGAGCCTTGTTATTGAAAACTTATTAACAAAGCCTTATTATTGGAGCCTTGGTATCAGAGCCTTGTTGTTGGAGCCTTGCTATTGAAGCCAACTAAAAAGTTGACTTTTTATCAGATAACCTAGCCAACTAATGACTCATCACTAGAGATCTATGGGAATATCACTTCTTTTTTGGTGTAACTGGAGGAGGACATGGGGGCAACTGTATTGATGATGTAGCACCAAGGGTATGAGACTACTACTAAAGTAGTCGTTGACCAAGTCACAGAAGTGCTTAACAAACCTGTGGCATTTGTACTAGATATATCTACACTTCGAGATGTGCAAATATTCATAGGCACAATCAGTGAAAGATTGAGTGCATCCTAGCATGAAGAGTTGCTAAACCAACTGGTGGGGACTAGGCAACTGATTTCAGATTTCTTTGATTTTTCAGACAATATCACTGTAACCCAGTTGGAGTTACTAAAAAAAAGGGAAAATGCATCATCTTAGAGGGGCAACTTAAAATGGCTCAAGCACAAAACTAATGATTGGCCATAGAAGTTGCTGAACTGCATGCCCATTTTGTTGATCCTGCACTCCTTAGCCTAGTAGTAACTAGAGATGAAGCTTTTTGATAGCTTCAAGAATGATTAAAACAAGTTCAGAAGGAAATAGTGATGGCCATCTTCAACTAGTCCATTACAGAAGCAAAAACCTACTTGGATCAGAAGGACTTGATTTAGATGCGCTTAGAAAATGAATCATTGACCACCAAAAATCATCACCTGTGCAATGTTAATGCACAAAAATAATAGATGCAGGAATTCATTCATCAATAGCAGAAGCAGCTTACCAAGGTAAACACAAAACTAAGGAAATTGGTTGTGGAGAATTATAATTTGTCTAGGGAGGAAGTTTGAGCCTTATGCTAGAAATCTACCATTGAGATAGCCACTTGGAAACTCAAGGTTCTCAAATTTGAAAGAGTCAAGAATCACTATAGAGACTAGGTTGGCCTGTAGAAGGAAGTGAATGAGAAGCCTATTCAAATGGCTAAGGCAAAAGTAAATAAAGTCCTCTAGCAACTCCAGCAAGGAAGAGAGGCATGGTAGCCCATCATTGATGGAATAAATGCCTATAATAGAGCAAAGATCTACTTGAAAGAGTTACAAATTGAAGAAATAATAGAGTATATAGAATTGGCCAATCTCTGTTATGCAAACTTGGTGATGCTGACTACCAGATGGTCATGGTTAGAGCTTGAAAAGTAGGTGGCCAACTCGTACTTACTATACAAGGTTGAGTTCAAGCACCATAAGGACACTAAGCAAAAGCTTGTGATGGTAAATGCTGAACTCGAGGTTCTCAAGGCATAATTTGTTGATCAACAATCAATTGTTGAGAACTTAGCCAAGAGAATGAATGATTACCAAGAGTTGCAAAACATAGTCATGGCATTCAACATCAAACACAAGCAATTCATTATCTGGTTCATCAATGCAAAGGAGCTATTCCAAGCAACTCCTTGTCCTTGAGATGTGCCTGTTCTGGTCCACATTAGTGAAGTTGCAGGAACCATGCATGATCCTAGGAGTAAGGAGGAGGAAATGAAAGCATTGTTGGATTCTTTGCATCTCTCACTAGATGTTGCAGCAACAGTAAGATAGCCATAGTTTCCTCAACTATCACATGTGCCTGAAGCCAATGAAGGTCCTTCAAAGCCTCAGGAACCTCCACCACTTGGGACTGTTCGATCTTCCCAATCGACTTCATACCATCAGAGGACATGCTATTCAATTTTTATAGAGTCATGTCATAGTGTTCAATTTTGTGTCATGAACACCATAATTTTTGTAATGTGTTGATTCATACACTAGAGCACTCAATTTTGTCAAGTTTGTAAAGAAACTTGAGGGTGAGTTTTCATTTAGTTGTGGGGGTATGATGGGTCATAGTTGGCTACATCAACGAGGTCCTATTTCATGCATCGACACAGCCCCATTGACGCAGGGTCTCTTCTTACTTATAAATATGCACTCACTAGCTACATTTATAGCATCCAAGTCATAGTAGTAGTTGAACTCTTATAGTTTTTACATTTAAAATTTAGATTANTAGTAGTTGAACTCTTATAGTTTTTACATTTAAAATTTAGATTATTCTCTTGAGTGCCCATAGCAGGAGTCATTGAGTGTACAGATCTTTATTCAAGCATTGTTGTACCTGAGCACAACAATGTGTTTGGTAATAAAGATGACCTTCTTAATAAACCTTACAGCATTTTGGATAGTTTAAGATGTTTTATTCATGCATTTGATGCTTTTAGTTATTTATTCAAGGTTTTCTAGTAATTAAGATAATTAAGTAATTAAGCGAGACAAGCTAGATAGATTCAATACATAAGTATGACCACTTCGAGCGTAACATGTATTTGCTTGGTAATCCCAGTAGCATTATTGCTTGGTATGCCTAGTAGCATAGCACTTGGTAACACAACAGTGGATACATAGGTTCAATATGTGTACGAGAAGTGGGACTAGATTCTTATGTTAGGACTAGTTGGAGACCAATTAGTTAGTTAAATTAAATTAGCCATCAAATTACTTTATCTCTCCCTTCAAGCACCAAATAACATAAAACATAAAATGATAAAAATCATATGCCTTGATCACACTTAACTATACTTTTGTACTTCACAAGTGTAATTGGGAAGACAATAAACGACCTTAGGGCAAGGTTCACTTCCCAGGAGATTGGTGTATCGAAAACTAGAGAGTCCATGCAATTCAACCAGATCATGCGTGAATGCTTTGTGATTTGTATGGTTGGGCGTAGGGGTACCTCGTGCTCATCACCATGTATACAACTATTCATAATGTTTATTCTTAGATAATTAAGTTTATCTCATTATTGTTAACTATTCTTTGATTAAAAGGCATTTGAGACTTTCATTGTCATAAGATTTGTTTTAGTTTTATTTTAATAAGGTGCAAAGGGAAAATTTGGAGACAAGTTCAAGCCTTTCTAGTCTCTTAAAGAAAGAAAAATCATTATTGCTAAAGGATGCATCCTCAAAATATACAAGAACTTCCCCAAACACTACAAGTGCTGCCATTGGTCCCTACAACCATCTTACAAATCATTACAAGGTAATAAAAGTGTTATCAAGTTCTTTAATGCTCTTATTCATCACTTAGGCTAAGAGATACATAGCTTTTGATTTAAGATTCAATACCATAGATATATATTATATTAGTGAGGAAGCTTGTTATATATAAACCCATAGTTGAATTGTTATAGGTAAGGTTGAATTATTTGTATGTTTTCCTTCTTTTGATCATAATGATGGATAATCTAAAACTGTGCCTAGTCAATGTATGGAAGCCTATGGATAAAATTTTTGTCAATACTCAAATATAATTAGTTAATGATTAGGATAGTTATATTTGCTTGTTATAATGTTAATACAAATTCAAAGTACATCACATGTTGAGTACTAAGTAGAGGTATGATAAAACCATATAATATACAGGCTACAATATCGTGTTTACAATATTGGAGCTCTGCATGTCATCATAGATGCAATGTAGTTGGTCATAGTCATGTCTATAAATACTAATCCATCATTGTGTCGAAAAGATAAATTTTGGCTAACACTTAGTGATGACTAGTGGAGTATCCCAACACTCTACCATACAAGTTACAAGTATTCAAGTACAACCAAATCATAATCCATGGGTGGACAATGTAATTATAATAGGAGTTGATATTAAGTTCGTGATCATTGTCTTCAAACTTTGAGTTAGTGAAATCTGAATATCTGGTGTAACTCATAGTGAGGCATATGATAGATGATGTTGTAAGGCTCTCATTACTCATAGTGATGAACATGATTGAAAATCAAATTAAAGTCTAAGTCTAAGGAAAACCAAAATGGAAATCTATTCTATGTTAGAGTGATGAGTATCCACTCTTGGTTCACTAGTTATGTCTTGGGCTTATGTAATTGTCACTGAGAGTACCATGTGGAATTACTACTGAGCAAATCAAGTGAGACCACTACTATGTTACCAAAAAATTACACTTAAATGCTCAAAACTAGTTGTACCCATTCCACTTAACTAATGAGCACAAAAAGTAAAGTAGTTTGGAATGTAAATGATTAAGCTAAGAGAACAAGAAAATTATGCAAGTAAATAAAGTACAAAGGAACTAAAGGAATGTTGCCATGATGCAAACTAGTCTTAATCTTTATTACTGATCATGAACTGCCCAAGTATAATTGACTCGAATAAAGACTCTAATCAATTGCTCAACACCACCCTGTGAGCATTCACGCTATTGCTAAAACTATGAAAGGAAACTACAAGAGTTTAGGTAAGGAATGGCAAAAATTATTATTATTTGTGTGCCCAAGAATTAGTATTTATAGGGCTGCACAGCTCTAAAGACATCGTATCAATGATGACATATCATAAGTTACAATATTATAGCTATGATATCATTGATATGATATTATAGATACAATATTGTATTTGATTGAAAAAATGGCTTTATTATTCTCCCATGATTGACTGGAAACTCGTCCTTGAGCTAAAACAAATTGAAGATAGCATTTCTTAAAAAATTAAGAGGTAGATTTAACTTGACACGACTTAATAGTTTACATGACTCTGAATGTGCATTGGTATTTTTACAAAAAATTTAACACACTTGACATTTGATAAGACAATCAAAGAAAAATGAAAAAAGAAAAACTAAAGTAGCTCAATGTAGGCCTTAAGTTTCAGGCAGTGGAGGCTCCTCCATCGGCTTCTTCCCATTATCATTAGGCTTTTGAAATTTATATCTATTTAGAAGCATCTAAAGCTTTTCTTCCTTCATCTTGGGATCATGTACTGTCCATGAAAATTGTGCAATGTTGGATGGAGTTGGTACACCCAATGGACATGGAAGTTTTGGGAACATTTTTTTGGTCTTGATGTACCATGCCACAAATTGTCATCGTTCTTCTTCAAAGGCCATGATCACCTTTCTTAACTTTGGATAATTTTTCATCCAGTGCACCAAGTTTGCTACAACATTCTTTTTTCCCTAGTGGCTAGCCTTTACAATCTCAAGCTCTGAGTTTGCAACATGTAGCTTTTGCAAAGCATCCTTTTGATCACCAAACTCCTTTTCATACATGGCATATATAGCTACTACTTGTTGCTCTAGCTCATTGCAAGGTCATCCTGTTATCAACATAGCTAAGTTAGTCTATTGCAGGCTAGCTAACCCCATGTACTTTGTTCAGTTCTTGATCAATACATCCTTATTCTTAATTTCAATCTAATGGATGTTGGCTAGGTTATCTAGGATGAACTACCAATTTGGTGTTTAGCTAGTGATGGAATTGATTTTTTCCTTTTCCATTTGGATTTCCTTTTCATTCATCTATTTATACATTCACACGTGATCCCTGAAATGCGAGCTTTTCATTTTTCTTGGTCTCATTCTCCCACTCGCTTATTTCAATAGCTAACTTCTAATGAATAGCACGTGCTTCCTCCATTTCTAGGGTTTTGTTTTGATGGGCCACTCTGTTCTTGTCTTGGTTGAATTAAATGAGTTGTTCTCACAACTGATGGATGCTTTCCTCAAAAACATTCTTTTGCTTTTCAATATCAATCAACCTAGTGTTATCGGTAGCAAGTTTTTTATTCTCCTCCTTGAGAGTAGCAAGAGCTTTCACATGTGTGTATGTTTGAGCTTCTGCTATTGAGGCATTCCAAATAGCCTTCTCTCTTTCTATCTCCACTTGTATATTTCTAGCAATCAGTTACCTTACTTAATTAATCTTGTATTGCTTAAGTTGGTCTAGGGTAACAAATCGTGCATGGTTCCTCATTTCTACTCTTAGAGCTACCCATTCTTCCTGTAACCTCTACACTTCATTTTATGCATGCTCTACCCTTATTTTTTCCATCACCAACTTCCCTTTGGTGACTATTAAGTCAGAAAACATTTTAGTGATATCATTAGGGATATTAAAAAGATTCTACAGGACTTGGTCCATTTGTAGTAATCCATTGAGAACGTCCTCATATTCTGTGGGTGTCATTAAGGTACCAATTAGCATTTGAGAATCTCTGGCTCTAAAAATATTAGCCAGTGATATAATAGGGACATTGAATGACTTCTTAATGTGGTCAATTTTTACGTCTGCTACTTCTACTACATCCTAGCATTACATAATCACAATCGTGGCATCTTCACTAGTTTCTAGCATCACTTGAAAGGATGTAGCATTCCTTGATATTTGCTATGCCTAGTCCTCTTCTCCTCTTTCCTGCAAGGATACCTACTTACTAGCAAGTCTTGTGGAAACTGTAGGCCTTATGGAGCTCTCTTGTACTTTATATAGGGTTAAGCCCTCCCTTGCTCCCCAGCTAATAGTATTTATGATTTGGCATAGATGGCCCATTAAGGGATGGTAATCTTGTGGTGGTGGTGAAGCTTTTTGCTCATGTCTATCACCTATAGGTGTTGAACCACTAGGTCTTGCCTATTGCTGTTAATTGGTAGTTGCAATGGTACTGGCTAGTGTAGATCTTGAAGCCCCCTCAATGCTTCCTAGCTTCTCCAGCTGATCTTTCTTAGGCGGCACTAACTTTGACACTTCAACATAGGACACATTCTAGGCCTTTCTTGGAACATCATTTGTGTAGCCTAGGATCGTTGCTTGCTTGCATAGCTTCTTGATAAGGTAAAGAAATGGTAATGTTAATTTCCCTACCTTCTGCTCCTCGAACCATCTTTCGATCTCCAGGAAGAGTAGATGGATGATGTTGGCATTGAATTTTCCCATCAAAATTGCACTTTCTTAGGTTGCATATGTTGAGATTGATTAATCCTCTTTGTTGGGAACAAATGGTAGGTTCCAATCTTGAAATAAATCTTTTTTTCTGCAGTGAATTTGCTATAATCTTTATCTTCCTTGCCATAGGCTCTTTGTAGCCATAGCTTTTTGGCATCAGTGTTGGACCTTGTAGAAACCTATGTAACATTAGCTTTAACATTTGGAATGTTCAAGGCCTTTGTTGTTACCTTGATGAAATATGGCATAGAGACCCCTTCAATTTTTACCCTTGCATTATCTTGCCTATTTTGCTAGAATTGGTAACTTATCCTAAATACCATTCAGCATTGCTAGACATTATGACTAAAATTGCATCTTAAAATTTTCTGAAGCAAACTCAATGAATGGGCCGAAGTTCAACTCCATAATGACCATGGACATTATGGAATTTTCTTGAAATGAACTAGAGGCAGTCATCAAACAATGTGAGATGCTATCCCTGTTTAGGTGCTAGTAACACCTCTAATTTTTCTTGGGTTGAATGGTTTATGGAAGGAGTCTATTCGTGGATGCTAAATGATAGAGCCTCTTGCTTTGCATGTTTAGCCTACAAAGATTGTTCTCTTGCTTAGCCTCTCCTGTAGCTTGTTGGTATTTTGCAACTATGTTGTGAAGGTCCTTCTATCGTTGGTCTTTTTGGAGCCATCTGCAATCATTAAGAATTTAAGGTTATCAAGGTATTCAAATTGGTTTCTAATAGTTCATAATCCTTTTTCGTATTCTTGGTTTAATCAAGTTTTTATTATTTTTAATCAATTATTCTCTTTTATCATGATTGTAAAGTTAGAGAAATTTCAAAAAGAAACCCCTAATTGTTATATTCTTGATTATTATGACCTTCCATAGTTATCATTTTCTTTAAATGGTTGGTATGGTTAGTTAGGAAAACTAGTTAAGTTCTTTTGGCTAAAATTTGATTGGTTAGTTGTAATATTTGTANAACTAAGTTGAGCACTCTAGGATCAACAGGGTTCAAGAATTTCTCAATCAAAGTTACGGTGAGGAAGTTATGGCGTTAGGAAGTTTAGTTGCTAGAGCACAAAAAATTTGCAAAAACTCGTCTTGCTATGAAATGGCATAATGAAAAATTTTTCTAACTTCCACGCATATATATACTATTTTTATATCTGTGACATCATAGTGTTGGCAACCGTTTGGGACCACCAACGTTGTGGCCTCCAGTCTTGCAACCTTAGGAAGTCACTAGACGAAGGTGTTCTTCAAACAGGGTTTATGTTCCTACTGGTTTCTGGCAACACCAAGGTCCAAATACCTCCAAATAGACTTAGTGGTTATGAAATGAACAAAACATGAGTATGTGTTTACTATTGTGAATGTTGAAATGGTTGGGTTGTATATGAAACTGTAATTGGCTATCATAAATGAAATTCAGCTAACTTTGTCAAATATTGTGAGTTGTTGAAGGTTCCTATTTTGCCATATCACTTAGTCTATATAGTTCCTATAGTACGTTACTTGTAATAAATAAAATTTTGCAAAAATGTTTTGGCACAATTTTACTAATCTACACGTAATTTCCCCTAGAGAGAAAGTTCCATAAGAAAACTAAAAATAGGGCAAGATTTAATGGACTTAGAAAGAGAAAAGAAAAGAAAGTAGATTTGCTTGAAATCTTAAATATTTAAGCAAGATAAATTAACATGAGGAAACACTTTGTAATAAAGCTATCCCAATTCAATTTAACTACGAATTGTCCAAATCTTTTAAGCTCAACAAGCAATTTCATAAAAGACAATCTTATTACACTTTCAAAAATGCTTCATAAATGAAAAAGTATGAGCTTATATTTTGGCTAGTTAATAGTTGTCAAGGATTGCATTCAACATAGCCTTCAAAAAATATTTGACAATTTCAGGATTAAAATGCCAAGGCAATACACTTTAAAATAATGAAGCTATTTCCATTGTCCCAAAATACCAAAGATTTTCCTAGATCCTCTATGATCAAAATAGGCAATTTCATTAAAACATTACTATTAAATTGCTCTAGAGGCTTTTCAACAACATAAGCTCTTTTATGGAAAATCTTAATAGAAGTCTAATATTACATAAAAATCGAGCTATAAAAGAAACCTAGAAAAAATTCCAAAATTAAATGCCAAGCACAATACCATCTAAACCATTAGCTAAGTAATTAAAACGAAACGGAAAGGAATGAACTCACAAGATTAAAACAAAGCAGCTGAATTGATGGCTTTGGCAAGCCATCTTACAACTAATCTTCAATTGTCTTTTTTCCAAAATCTTCCTCCTTTTAAAATCCTACCCTTCTAAATGTTTTTATAGTAGCTTTGGATAGTTACATACATTATGAGAAGTTAAGGGGTGTTACAAATATCTAAGGAATTTAATCATAACTACCATAGGAAGTTATTAGAAACTTGAGCTATGGTTACCAAGTGTCTTCTTGGTAACAAATATCATGTAGGAAGTTACAACTTTCATAGGAAGTTTCAACTATATGAGAAAATAAAGGTACAATTGCAAATGTCTATAGTGATGTATTAATATAGTTTTTCCTTTCAAGCAACTCGAGTCTATAATGATTAGTAGCTGCCAAGATATGTTGAGCCATTAAAGTTGAGATATTCATAGATGTTAAACGTCAAGTGTATTTGGAAGTGCATTTGTGTAAATGAAATGCAACATCACCTTGAACAATGGTGCCTCAATGTCTTTAATTTTGATTTTACTCATGTGATCTTACAATGAACCATAAAGTTAAGCTTTGAAGATGGGAACATGCCAACATGTGAACCAATTGCTGCTATTCATCATACTACTAGCTTCCATCAACACCATTGCTAGCATTAATTAGATTTTGTATCGACACTTGTAATTGTTGTAGGCTATGTCCCACCATCACGTGCTATTGATGTTGCTATATGATGGCGTGCAACCTAGTGTTAATGGCGATGTCATCCACGATTAACTTGTACATTGTTCCTCTTCCTCTACCATTGCCATCATTGTCGTTGTTGTTGTTGTGGAGTCTTCCACATTACAACTCCTATGCGTTGCAAAAGCTCAAATGCTTTTTAGTTTCTTAATAGGGAGGCATATCAATTGTTGATAAATTGATCTTGTACTATTGTTGTTGCTACTATTGCTATGTAGATTTTTTTTGCGCTAAGGTTTTGTGATGGTTCTATTACATGTGTTCTATTGCAATTATTGTTTCCCATGCATCCAATTGGGCAATCCTGCTACACCCTCGTTTGGTTATGCTTGAACAATGAAATGCTACATTCAATGACTCAATTCCTTACATGCATACATAGTTCCTACTTTTTGGCTTGATCCCTCCTCATAATTTTCCTTGGTTATGGTCATAGTGTTAAAGCTTATAAGTTGTACAACCTAGAAACTAAGAGGGTTATTTATAGTCATGATGTTGTATTTAGAAAGTCTTGCAAACATATTAAGCACAATCTCTATAATGATGTAACACCTAATCATGTATTTTTTCAAGTTAATAAAGGAAATTCAGAGGGTCATCCTCCCTCGACAGGAGATATTGCTCTTGACCAACAAGATGGTATGCATAATATACAAGACATAAATATAGGGGAAGATGAAAGTGAAGATGAGGAAATCGAGCATCAACATGATGTTCCATCAACTTCACAATCCTTAAGACATTTTGGTCACATAAGAAAATTACCCACTTGGTTTGAAGATCAAATTCTAATTGCTGAAGTTGAAACACTTATGATGAAGCATGTACATCTCTTTATCATAAAGAATGAAAGAACATGATGGATGATGAAATGACTACTATTCATAAGAATAAGACATGGAAATTGGTTGAGCTTCCATTTGATAGAAAATCAATTAGATGTAAGTGAGTGTTTAGAATTAAATCTGGTGACCAGTTTAAAGCACATCTTGTTGCTAAGGGTTATTCCCAAAAGAAGGGAATTGATTATGATGAAATTTTTTCCCTTATGGTAAAATTAACATTCATTAGATCATTGTTATCAATAGTAGTAGCTTATGATCTAGAACTTGAATAAGTGGATGTAAAATTTGCTTTCCTCAACGGTGATTTTGAGGAGGAAATACATATGCTTCAACCTAAAAAGTCTAAAGTGAAAGGAAAAGAGCATATGGTGTGTTGATTGCTAAGATCATTGTATGGGCTCAAACAAGCATCAAGGATGTGGAATAAAAAATTTAATGAACACATATTAAATCTTGGCTTCATTAGAAGTCATGAAGGCTCCTACTTATATGTCAAAAATAAAAATGGAAAACTCTTAATTTTACTACTATATGTTGATGACATGTTAATAGCAGGAAGTGACATGGATGAAATTAAGAAGTTGAAACAACGTCTTTCTTCTTTGTTTGAGCTAAAAGATCTTGGTGTTGTTAAAAGGATCTTGGGCATGGAAATTAAAAGAAACAAAGGTAATAAAAAAATTTGGGTTGGACAATTTGCATATGTGTAAAATATCTTAAAAAGATATAATATGCAAGATTGTAAGCCTATGGAAACACCCTATGAAGCTGGGATGAAACTCTTAGTTGAACAATTTCCCAAGATAGATGATTGAAAAGAGCTCATGATAAAAATTCCATATGCTAGTGCTATCAGTAGTTTGATGTATGTAATGGTAACTACTAGACCTGATATTGCATACATTGTTGGAAAACTTAGTAGGTATATGTTGAATAGCTATTAGTGTCATTGAAGGCAATATCATCTAAGGTCTGGATTAGGCCTCACAATAACTTTGCCTTCAAAAGGAAGAATTGTGAGTAAAGTGAAGACAACTGCTATTCACATAAGCTTAGATATTATCATCTCTTTGATTACAAACACTATCTTCTTTGTAATTGTATGATACAATAGTTATGTTGTAATACACTACAGTGTTAAGTATTTAACTATAGATATTTGAAATATAGTTAATGTAAAACTATTGTTCATATTCGTCATTTTACTACTATTAATATCCAGTTTACATCCGACATCCCATGCTATAAATATGGTTACAAGGAAGCCTTCAAGGTAGTGTGGTTGGCTTTCATCCCTATGCTTTCTTCTTTCCCATTCTTTGCTATTCATTGTGTTTCAAAAATTCTCTTTGAGTTGACATAAAGATCTAGGAGCCTATTTTTTGATGGGGTTTTTCTCATTTTTCCCTAGATATATTATTGTGTTTTTTTTGTTGATTTATTTTTACTGTTATCACAAATGATCTAAAAATCATAAAGAGAATGCAGTAATGCCATGGTCCATGTGTTGCCTTTTTTAGGCAAAGAGGTGAGTAGCAGGTCGTACAAATGAGGGGAGCAATGGTGCTAGAAGTTTCGTAGCTCAAGGAGTGCATTAGGCAGTATTCATGTATTCTTATAACATTGCACCAAGTCCAACCCAAGCTTCACTTCTTCTCTCCTCTCCATTTCTACCATTGTCATTGCCACAATGCTTATACAAGCACCAGTATAGCTGTAGGTGTAGCAGCACGATACTCAATTCCAAGGTCATAGTTACTCATTGTTGTTGATATTAGTATGTCACATTTTGTTGTTGAGAACTCAATTTGCCACTAATTCATACTTATTCTTAGGTTCCATCGTGGTTTGTTAGCATGTTTGCTTCTAAATGTCTTTTATTAATAGCATTACCTTTTACATTCTCTTTTACATCTGCCTTGACTAGAGGAACAACATTTAAGCTATATGATGATGGGCATGCCTTGTTGTTTTCACTACCTTTTGAATTACCAGATGAAAATTTTCCATAATGAATTTTCCCAAGCATAAGTGATCCAGTTGAAACATTTTTTGGTAACTTGTCATTTGAAGGAGAACCAATATAAAATGTCACCTTGGAGTAAAGTAGAAGATTTCATAATACTATTACTAGTTATCGATTCATTAGGTTTAGAAAGAAAATTAACCCTTACAAAACTCTTATCATCTAAATTCATGTCGATAAATAAAACTAGATTCTTTAGCTTCTCCAAGTATTGGGTATTGTCATGCCTTAAAACAAATGCAAAATGTAGTCGTCCTTTGCAAGCTTCACAGATTTTGGATAAACATCTTCCATAGCATACACGTGCTTACTAACATTAGCTATCATGTAAAATTGTGATCCAAATTCTGTGTCATAAATGCGGTTATTAAATAATGAGAGATGTGGAGTTGTACTAGATGACTCATTTAAGGTAAACTTGTACATTTATGTCAATCCATAAATTTACACTTGTGATGACATTGTATCTCTCTTTGATTCCAACAACTTGTTTTGCTTAACCAAGCTTTGCAATTTGATCTGTACATTTTCTTTGCTTTCTTTTCTAGTGTTACATCCTTATAAAAACTATTCCATGAAATGACATAAATGTGCCAACATTTCCTACCCTCCTTAAAATGCTTAAGAAATTTATGCAAACTTCATTTTAAACTAAACCATAATTGAAGATTATTATTAAAATTTGTATAGTGGAAAATATTAAATCTTTTTGGAGGAAAATTTCCATCAAACTTAAAGTTTGATGATATAAAAACCTTATTTCTAAGAAATAAAAACAAAAACTGTGCACATGAAGCCATAACATAAGCTACTCAATAGAAGGAAAGAGGGTGGTCAAAGTGACCCTCTCAAGAATCCTCTTGTCTTAGGTTCTATTGTACTTGATATTTGCTATAATCCAAGCTTTCTTCTCTTCCTTTTGTTTTATTGGTATTCCCACTTCTTTGGTCCTCATGTTATCCTTACAAAATTATTTCTAGAAAGTATCTTCTTCTAGTTTTCAAATGTTGTTTTAATTCCAATACTTAAAGCTTCATATTCAACCTTGTTGTTAGTGTAAGGAAAAGATAGAGGAACTTCCTTGAGAATTTGTGTAGAGCCATCATTCACTAAAACTACTCTAGCTCCTACATCTTTGGAGGTACAAGAACCATTAAAGTACAATTCTCACTTGCTCTTATCTTGAGATTCCTCTTTTTCCAAGTTATAAACTTCTTGAAGTGTATAAATTTTGGATTCAAATAAGCTTGTTTCATCAACTTTGTTCTTCCCATTTGAAGTGATGTTTTCCATCATTAAAGGTTCACTATATATGTATATTTGATTTGGTTTCCCTTTCCAAGATAGCCACATATGTGAATAATCTATTCATATGTAACCAGAGAAATTTTTACTCCAACTACTACTCAACAAAAGACTATGTGAATCCAAGATATCTTCTACTTGAATAGTTACTCTACTTTTTATAGGAGGTTTAAAAGCAATTTCCATTAGAACATTTGGCAGCTGACCTATAATCTTCACTCTAATACTGTCCACTTGAACAATCTTTTTATTGGATTGTTCAGGAGTCAAACCAAGCTTTTTACATATAGACAATTACATGATGGTAGATGTAGATCTAGAATCAACCAAATAATTATGTAGATATTTTTCTTTTAACTTCATTGTCCAAAGAAAAGAAGGAGCTTCTTTATTAGGAGTACACTCATAACTAGTTTTTGTTATCTTATCCATGTTGGATACATAGCTTAACTTTGACTCTCCAACTTTCTTTGTTCCTTTAATAAGCTCTAAAGCTTTTCTTTGCTGATCTCCCATTTGTACCAATTTCTATATACTAATGTTGGCCTTGACATGCCTTAGATCTTCAATCAAATCATATACTCCATCTCCATAAAAGCTTGGTTTCTTCATCCATTTATTAAAAGATTGATTTTGAGTACTTCATTCTACTTCTTCTTTACTTTTGTTTTTCTCTTTTCTACTTGGTTAAAAAATATTTCTTTTAGTAGATGGATCAGAAATGACATTCAGAGACCTAGAAGTAGTTAACCTTTCTTTTGAATGAAGATTATATCCATTTTCTTCATTGTTATTACACTCTTCATTTGAAGATATATCTTCTTCAGAGCTTGACTGAGAAGAGGTATCACTAGATCCATTATTAGAAGGTTTGCTTGCATACTAAACATTAGATAACTCATTATCTAATTTAATATTGAGGAAGTTGGACATAACAAGATCACTCTTATTCTCATCATCTTCTAACTTAGTGTCTTGATGCTTATGTTTTCTATTTTTCTTTTCATCCTTGATTTTAACCTTCACTAAAGATTTTTCAAATTTCACTACTTTGTTGGACAAGTCTCTCATTAACTGTCCCTTTTCAGATTCTTTGCTTTCTAACTCATGCTCTATCTTAATACGAGATGGGCTCGATAATGCTTTAAGTTGAGTAAAATCTTGCATAGGAATCATCATTTTTTCTTCTCTTTTTGAGTTATGATAATCTCTTCATGATTCAAGTTCAACTATTTTTCTAATTGTATAGCTTCACTAAAGCAATCATTCAATGTTAGCAAGTTTGGAGTTCTCCCTAACCAAATTGAAATATTGGGATTCATAGCCTTAAGATAGTATCTCTAAGAACTCGGTCTGATGGTCTATATTTTCTTTGAAAGAGTCCACAAATTCATTGAAATTTAATGTTGAAATCTCTAATTGACACTTTAACTCCTTGCTTAGCTTGTACTAGCCCATAATACAGTTGTTGTTGATCCAATTGATTGTCAAACTGGGCCAAGAAAAGACTTTTCATATCATCCCAACTTGTGATACTGTTACTTAGTAAATTTGCATATCAAATCTGAGCCATATCTTTTAAATTTGCTATGAACAACCTACAAGCTTGGTCTTGGTGTTGAATATTAGCATGAGCTAAAGCTAACTCAAATAGGTGAATGTATTCTTTAGTCAAGTAAGCTTTTCTAGGAATAAAATGTTTAGACAAATATTTGTAACCTACCTTAGGAATATCATTGTAGTTTTAAAATCCTAATGGTATAATTCTTTGCCAAGGATTTTCCATCTTATTAGAATTCCTTTTCATTGTTGAACTCTTATACTTCTTTGACCTTCTCTTATAGACAAATAAACTAGATAGAAGGGGTGATATTTTGGTATTTACTCCACTACTTGTCCCAAACTCATGAACCTTCTTCTATTCTTCTTCTGATGAATAATTAGTCTTATAATCAAGAATTTCTTTGGAACCTTTCAAATCTTTCAAATTATTAGTTTATTTGGTCATGAATTGAAAATAGTATCTATTCTTAAGCCCTCATAGCAACAAAAGAACTGTTGGTGTGCTAGGACCATTAAACTTTTTGAATGTAATAAATGTAGGTAACAAATTTTCTTGCCCTGCTTCTAGCATCAAAAGAATTATTGGCAACCATTTGGGATCACTCATGTTGTGGCCTCTGGTCTCATGACCTTGGGAAGTCATGAGACAAAGGTGTTCTTCAAACAAGGTTTAGATGCTTGCTAGTCTCTAGTAGCACTAAGACTTAGATACCTCGAAATAGACTCAGTGGTTATGAAATGAACTAAACATGAGTATGTGTTTGCCGTTGTGAATGTTGAAATGGTTGAGTTATGTATAAAACTGTAATTGGCTATCATGAATGAAATTTAGCTAACTTTGTCAAATACTATGACTTGTTGAAGCTTTTTATTTTGTCCAAGCACTTAGTTTATATAGTCCCTATAGTACGTTACTTGTAACAAATAAAATTTTGCAAAAACGTTTAAGCACAGTTCTTCCAATCTATTCCTAATTTTCCTTAGAGAGAAAGTTCCACAAGAAAACTAGAAGTAGAGTGAGATTCAATGGCCCTAAAAAGAGAAAAGAAAAGAAAGAAGATTTGTGTGAAATCTTAAATATTTAAGCAAGATAAATTAACATGAGAAAACATTTCATAATAAAGTTATCTCAATTCAATCTATCTACGAATTGTTCAAACCTTTTGAGTTGAACAAGCAATTTCATAAAAGACAATCTTATTACACTTCCAAAAATGCTTTGTAAACAACAGAGTACAAGCTTTTATTTTGGCTAATTAATAGTTGTTAAGGATTGCATTCAATAGAGCCTTAAAAAAATTTGATAATTTCAGGATTGAAATGCCAAGGCAATATACTTTAAAATAATGAAGCTATTTCAATAATCTCAAAATACCAAAGATTTTCTTAGATTCTCTATGTTTAAAATAGGCAATTTCATTAATACATTACAATTAAATTTCTTTAGAGGCTTTCCAACAACATAAGCTCTTTTATGGCAAATCTTAATAGAAGTCTAATATTGCACAAAATTAGAGATATAAAAGCAATGTAGAAAAAATAGAAAAAATTTCAAAATTAAATGTTAAGCATGATGCTATCTAAACCATTAGCTAAGTAAGTAAAACAAAATGGAAAGAAATGAATTCACAAGATTAAAAGAAAGCAACCAAGTTGATATATTTAGCAAACCATCTTCCAAGTAATCTTCAATTGTCTTTTTCCCAAAATTTTTCTCCTTTTAAAATCCCACCCATCCAGCCCTTTTTATAGTAGCTTTGGGTAGTTACAAACATCACGAGAAGTTAAGGGGTGTTACAAATATTTAGGGAATTTAATCATAACTACCATAGGAAATTATAACTTCCATATAAAGTTATTAGAAATTTGAGCTATGGTTGCCAAGTGTTTTCTTGGTAACAAATATCTTGGAGATGTAGTTGCAACTATCATAGGAAGTTTCAACTCCATGAGAAAATAAAGATACAATTGCCAAATGTCCATAGTGATTTCTTGACATCGTTTTGCCTCACAAGCAACCCAGGTCTATCTAGTTCATAACGATTAGCAGCTGCCAAGAGATGTTGAGCCATTAAAGTTGAGATAGTCTTAGCTGTTAACGTCAAGTGTATTTGGAAGTGCGTCTGTGTAAACCTATGCATCAAAAGAATCTGATTCGTGGAAGCGAGGAATCGAGGATTCGTGATTCTGAACGTGTTTGGTACGTGTGCTTCAAGAAAAAGTGGGGACGGGTTCGTAGCTGAAGACACGATAGAAAAAACTTAAATATATTACTTTTTTAAAAAAATTAAATCTCATATATCATAAAAAAAGCATTGCAGAATATAGAACAAGTACAATGTAAATCCAAAATATTGTTAATGCTTAAAAATGTTACAAAAGATTGCAATATCACTATTACACGGAAGCAAGAAAATTTGCAAACATATGGAGAGCATTGAATCCATTTCCTTACTCAAGAGCCATAATGTGCCTAAACATATAATTTTTACAACAACAAAAATGACAGCAATAAAATAAAACCCTTTTGTTACTCAATCCAATCTTTTCAAAAATGAAATTAAGCCTCAAGCCTCAACCAAATTTATAACAAATCATGTCTGCTAATACTTTTGTTCAACAATGACCTTTGAGTAGTGCCATAGGGCCATGTTGAAGACAACCACATCATAAAAAGACAACTTAACTAAACCAGGCAAAGACGAGTAACTCACCTCACCTACAATGATAAAAACCTTTCGAAGGATGGAGAATTGGCACTAGTCATGATAAAGGAGAAAGTAAAAACAGAGCACTATGAGCTTGCATATGGCCATTGCTCATGTGGCTGGTTCATTGGCCGATAACCAAACACATTGTAAAAAAACAGTTGTGGCGGAACCTTTCATATTCGTACTCCCTGTTTTCAGTGGTTTGTGTCATGCCAATGCCATGAATCTTGATTGCTTACTGGCCCTTAACAATGAAATGAAGTTTCTGGGAAGATTCAGAGCAGGAGAAGTCACGTATGATTTTAATGCACAATCAATGAAGTTTCTGAGAAGATTCAGAGCAGTTCAATGAAGTTTCTGGGAAGATTCAAGAGCAGGAGAATACAGGTATGATTTTAATGCACAATGCAGACATTGAGAACAAGGCAATAATAATAAGAGGCAAGGCAAGGCGACCATTTCAATAATGTATGTGTACAGATTCAGACAAAATTTCATTAGAAATTATGAAATACGTACCCATTGCGGATTTATTGTGCTTCTGTAAGCGCTCCCGAATCCAACGCGAACAGTTCGTGAAAATTTATCTGGAATCGCGAATCTCCGGCGCATAGGCGTAAACGAAGTGCAACATGGCCTTGAACACTGGTGCCTCAGTGGCTTCAATTTTGATTTTACTCAGGCGATCTGGCAATGAACCGTGAAGTTGAGCTTTGAAGGCACGGGAACATGCCAACACGTAGACCAATCGCTGTTATTCATCACAGCGCTAGGCTTCATCTCCATCACCACCATCGCTGGCGTCGACTGGGTTCTGTACCGATACCTGCAGTCGTTTCATGCTATGTTCTGCCACCATATGCTACCGCCCTTGCTGTATCATGTTGTGCAGCCCGGCGTTAATGGTGGCGTCATCCTCGATTGACTTGTACATCGTTCCTCTTCCCCTACCATCGCCACCGTTGTCGTTGCTGTTGTTGTGGAGTCTTCCCCGTTACCACTCCTACGCGTTTTGATGCCGAATACCCCGAGGCATTTCTCCATATTCTCAGAAAACCTTGGCTTAGACCAGAAATACTCCTGCAGCAATGATCAGCAGAATCGCAGGAATCGAAAACCTTTTCCTTTACCTCGAAGATCGATCGAGCTTCAGTTCGAAGACGTGGTAGAAAGCTAGCAGCGGAAAGTCTGGATCGCGGTTAATTTATTGTATTTCAAAATGAGACAATCAAGGCAGCAGTGGAGGGAATTCTGGACATGCTGGAATGGTGCCGGAAAGCCAGAACCGTGAAACAAGTGGTAGTCACATCATCAGCCTCGGACACGGTGAATAATATTTTTTCGTCCTGATCCTGCACATGCTCGTTGCCGTGCAGGGGCACTGTAACCTGCAGCGGATTCCACGACGGCAACAGCCGTCGGCGCTTCCAGATTGCCATCACCCAGAAAGCAAATGAGTCTAGAACAAATCCGGCAGTGCCAAATCAGTCCAGATTGCAACCTCGTCTTCAGGAAAGCCATACTCTATCAGTGGAACCACGGTTCATCTTCAACCAAATGTCAGTTCTGACGGTGCTGTAATGGCATTTTTTTCTGCGTTTGTTTCGGAAATGTAAATACTTGCAGGTTGCCAGTTAATAGGGATAAGAGAGAATGCAGTAATGCCATGGTCCATGTGTTGCCTGGTTGAGGCAGAGAGGCGAGCAGCAAGTCGTATAGTTGAGGGGAGTAGTGGTGCTACAAGTTTCGTAGCTCAGGGAGCGCATTGGGCAGTATCCATGTGTTCTTATAACACTGCACCCAGCCCAGCCCAAGCTCCACTTCTTCTTCTCTTCTCTCCATTTCCGCCATTGTCACTGCCACAATGTTTATACGGTTACTCAGGTACTGATATAGCTGCAGGTGCAGCAGAGTAGGTGTAGCAACATGGTACTCGTTGTTGATATCAGTATGTTACATTTTGTTGTTGAGAACTCAATTCGCTGCTACTTCATACTTGTTCTTAGGTTCCACCGCAGTTTGTCAGCATGTTTGCTTCTAGATTTCTTTTATTAATAGCATTACCATTTACATTCTCTTTTACATCTACCTTCACTGGAGGAACAACATATAAGTTATATGATGATGGGCATGCCTCGCCATTTTCGCTGCCTTTTGAATTACTAGATGACAATTTTCCATAATGAATTTTCCCCAGCATAAGTGATCCAGCAGAAACATTCTTTGGTAACTTGTCATTTGAAGGAGAACCAATATAAAATGCCACCTTGGAGTAAAGTAGAAGATTTCATAATAGTATTACCAGTTATCAGTCCATCAAGTTCGGAAAGGAAAGGAAATTAACCCTTACAGAACTCTTATCATCTAGGAAATTAACCTTTACAGAACTCTTATCATCTAAATTCATGTCGATAAATGAAATCAGATTCTTTAGCTTCTTCAAGTATTGGGTATTATCATGCCTTAGAAACAAACACAAAATGTAGTCGCCCTTTGCAAGCTTCATAGATTTTGGATAAACATCTTCCATAGCATAGTACAGACACGCTTCCTAACATTAGCTATCACATAAAACTGTGACTCAAACTTTGTGTCATAAATGCAGTTATTAAATAATGAGAGGTGTGGAGTTGTACTAGATGACTCATTCAAGGTAACCTTGTACGTTAATGTCAATCCATAAATTTGTGCTTGTGATGACATTGTATCTCTCTTTGATTCCAACAACTTGTTCTGCCTAACCAGGCTTTTATAATTTGATCTATACATTTCTTTGCTTTCTTTTTTGGTGTTACATCCTTATAAAAACTATTCCATGAAATGGCAGAAATGTGCCAACACATAGATACGACATCGTAGTTATGACATCATCGTTGAAAAATTTTGAATTTTTGATGATTTTTCAAGAAAAAATTGAGTCAATTGGATGATTTGGAAGATAGTGAGATTTTCTAAAGGTTCTTGAATCATACATGATGCTTAGATTTCAAAAATTTGGCATTCAAATGTCATAAGGAAGGAATCTTAGGCAAGGAAGGTTTATTGGGTATATATGAGATGGATTGAGAGTTCTTAACATGTGGACAGATTATAAAACTTGTGGGAAGTGATCGTTAAGTGCTAGTGTCTAGGAGGCACATGATAATGTGGAATTGGTTGTTAGGTGATGAGACGTGATATCGCATGAGCCGCGATATCGCGTACGCAATATTGCAACTGTCACGATATCACGTCGTCCCCTGCGATATCACGTACTCGATATCGCAATCTGTCGCCAAGTCTATAAATAAGAGGCGGCTCTCCCTTGTTTCCTCATCCTGGGCTAGAAGTAGGAAAACTCTAGCAAATTGATCACTCCAGAGATAGAATATTTTCCATGTACCCGCAGTAGGAGTCCTAAAGTGAACAGATCGTTATTCGAGCAACATTGTACCTAAACACAAGTTGTGTACGGCAATAAAGACGAACTTCCTGGATAAACCTTGCAGTGCATGGAATAGGATTTTATTTTAATGTTATTTCTTGCTTTCTCTCTCACCCTTAAACTCCTAGAACGTGGAATGAGTACAACTTGATTACAAGCATCTAAGTGTGACTACTTGGTAACCCAGTGGCGTATCCAAGATTTGCGCTTGGTAATCCTAGTGGTAGTCGTGCACGAATGATGTGTACGGATAATCAAGGAATTGGCTGCTCATCACACTTAGGCTAGATTAGATTCTTTCAATCATTTCCTCCTAGTTAAGTGCCTTAGTACGACCACTTCGAGCATGTGCGTTATGCGTGGTAATCCCAATGACGATGAGCGTTTGGTAGCCACAGTTGCATCGGTTCAGGGTGTGTACAATAAGTGGGAACGGATGTTGACGCTAGGTAATTTAGACTTGGTCATTAGTTAGAATTAGTAATTAGTTTCTCAACCCTTCAACTCAATAGCATAGGAGAAAAACATAAAAAGATATAAAAATCATATACCTCGGACTTACTTAACCATACACCGTGACAACTACAAGTAAGTCTAGGAAGACAACGAATGGTTAACCTTAAGTGTTCCATGGGGCGTGTAGGCACTTAGTCTGCAGAGTTCGATCGGATCGCGCGTGCTACGCTCATTTCGTATGGTTGAGTATAGGGGTACCTCACCACTCATCATTGGCGCCGTTGCCGGGGACTAAGTGTTTGTGCGCTAAGTAGAATATATGAGATCATTCACATCGTTGGGAGCTTAAACGAACCTTAGGGTTAATCAAATAAGAAAAAAATTATATAACGGTAAAATCAGCACACTGAATAAGACATCATGTCTTCTTCTTCTTCTTCTCACAAGAACACATCACCTAGGGATCATACAAAGAACAGTCGGCAATCAAAAACACAACCTAAATCTGCTGGTTCCTCAACAATATAGGGTGACATATACTCATCCTGATGAGTATATACCGAATTATATTGTTATCCTCCATCAAGACGAACAGATGCGCTGGAGAGATTTGTTCGGTAACATAGTGTTACCTCTAAATCGATCAGTCCCAAACATGCTCCTCCGTGCCTTAGCACAGATCGACATGACTCAGCTCTATGCTGAATACGCTATGGAAGATTTTGACACAAGGGATTATCATCCCACAACTTTACAATGTATGAGGAACTCAAGGTAGGAGAGCCAACATACATTGTTGAAGAGCAAAGGCCTGCACGTCCTTAGTGAAATAAGAGATGGTGAACCACTTACAATAGGTTCTCTATCAAGAGATGTTCCCCCTCCTAACGATGGTGAGGAGGTTGGGTATTAGAACTTACGCTCAACAATACACAACCCTGGTTCTGATTCCCGTGAACACCAGTTGTTGACAGAGAGAACAACAACAAAAGACAAGGACGAGCACTTAGATCGTCACCACGATCGGGACTGAAGTAGCTGAAGAGAAGGTAGGAAACATTGCCACGGCGATAGTTCTCCTTCTTCTTCCCCTTCTTCTCATCACTCACCCTCTCCTTCCACCTCAGGGCGCAATCATGATGAGCATAACGGAGAGGATAAAAGTAAGAAAAATGAGAGACCTCAATGAGAGAGTCGAGAGAGAGGACAAGGGCATGAACGAAGGAAAAGTAGGGAACAACGGAGACATCACAGGCGTCATGAAAGAGATGACCATGACGAACCCCTACTTGCAACCCGAAGTATGCTTAACATAACGGAGGCAGTGAGAATCCAACAAGGCATTTAAAAGATAGTTGGATCAAGCGTTTAGACATGAATAACATCCCACGCTTTGAGGGGGGATACAACGCTGATCCGCAACATCATTTACAAGCATTCCACAATGCCTGCACCTTGCAAAACATTGAGAACAAGTGGCAGAAGCTTAAGTTGTTTCCCAGGATACTCACCAAGGAAGTAGAGAGCTAGTACTGGTCCTTAGAACTAGAAACCATCAGGAGGTGGAGTACGATGTTAGAACTATTCAACGATAAGTATCAAACGTACTCCATAGTGTCCAATTTGCATAAGCAAATCCAAGGATGGAAGCAAGGTATTCATGAGCCCTTGGATGCTGCCATGGCCCGATACTATACATTGTTACATCGTTGCCCGGGCCATGGTTATGCTCAGCGGGATCAACTCCGCCACATTGTAGATGGGCTAAGGCATGAAACTAGAAGAACCCTTGGGACTTATGCCTAAGGGAGACTATCACAACTTAGAGCCCATGAAGTGCATCACTTTTTGGAACAAGTAGCAAAAGAAGAAGGTGAGCTATGCAAAAGGGAAAGTGCGAAAGAATACAACCGTGATCCCTCTCTTCGATAGAAGAGAGTGAAATTTTGTGATGAAGAGGATGAGTCACCAATCGAAGAGTTGGTGAACAGGAAAACCTTGCCGATTCAAAAGCCAACAATAGAAATAGCGACTAAGGTAGATGACGTATGGAGTTCCTTAGACTCTAGACTTGAAACTGTCTTGAAAATCGTAGAAGAGTCTAAGGTAGAATAAGGTAGTGACAAAGGTAAGACAAAGCGAAGTGATTTAGGCCCTGCACATAACAAGGGTAAGGGGAAAATTACTAACTCTGATGTGGTTGTGGATTTAGACACAGACGATGATGGTGGATGTGAGATTTGCCACTATGACCATCCTAAGGAATGTTTTCCAATCATCTCACATCTACAAGAGTTTCGGGTGTATGCACTTAATCTGAGACTTAACCAACGACAAACACCCCAAAGGTTACCTTATCCCCAAGGTAACCCAAGGCAGTTCCACCAACCATTAACGTATTATCCAAGTGGAACTCCACCACAACCCATCAGACAACATCAGCAGTGGCAATACCCACAATCATGGGGGATGCCATCGCCAAAGCATCAGTACCATTATCGGCAACCTGATGCTTATGGTTATTATGTGCAGCAGCCAATTTCTCTAAGTGACTCTATAAGTCACACAACTCCCCGACGTCACTACCAAGTTTAGGAGTACTTCAGAAGGACTCCTTCTCCCCCAGGAGATACTCCATACCCACACCATCCTCCTAATCCATCCGCACCTCTTCCACTAGTAGTTCCCATAACACCTCCTGCTCCAACAATGCAAGGGGAACTTCCTCCTCAACCGCAGCAACGTCACGCTACAAGAGCTGTAAATATTCAACCTGCTGTTGGTTCTGACAATTGTAAAAAGAGAAGACCCTTCTTCAGAACCAAAAGCCCAGACAAACTCTCGCAACAACAAGCAGTTAAGCCCATGTACATTCCTCCACCATCTAACACTTCAGAGCACCCTTCAGTTCAACAACAGAGCTTAACGCAGACGGTTATATTAACGCATACCGTAATCGATTGGATCAAGGTAGGCCACCTTCCTAGGAAACTAGCTAACCCTGGGAGTCCCTTAATCTACCTTCAAGTTGCTGAAAATGAACCACATAGGGCTTAACTCAGGTTCCGGAGTCAACTTAATTTCACGAGAGATGTATCACGCCTGGAACCTGCCACAACTTAAGAAGAGCAACATCCAACTAGAGCTGGCAAACTAGTCTATCACCATTCCCTTAGGTTTGGTGGAGGACATCATTACCATTGTGTGTGGTTGGTCTTACCCAGCTGATTTCCTGGTGATTGAAGTCAACAACAATGGAGGGGACTTCCCAATTATAATGGGAAGGGCATGGCTAAGCACAGTAGACACATGCCTTAGGATCCATGATCTTTCCTTAGAAATCTTTATAATAAATATTTATGGAAAGATCGAGAAGAGGAAAGTTCCATGCATCACATATAGTGATTCATTAGGTGATGACATGGAGAAAATGTCTCCATGCAACAGGTGTGTCCTTGAAACTTTAAAACAAAGATGCCTATATATAGCAACTACACAACCAATAGTAGACACCCCGTGGTTGACAGTTAGTAGGAAGAGCAACCGAAAAATATGCATGGAATGAACTGAGGAAACAAACCATGCCAACAACGAAGGCATAGATACGTTGGAATATGAGTGTCGCCAACTTCCACCCCTTAATCTAAGATCATCAATTGGGAGAAGTTGGACACTTTTAAGAAATTCAAACAAGCTCTCATTATTTCGGATCTCTCCCTTTCCACTCAGTCATGGGGGAGATGGCCACCTATGCTAACCATATGGGGCCCTCAGTTCTTTTTTGATTTTTGTTTTACAC
>MNCI01003636.1:70814-99674 GCA_015680685.1 Gnetum montanum | reverse complement strand
AGTGTGACTACTTGGTAACCCAATGGCGTATCTAGGATCTGCGCTTGGTAATCCCTATAGTAGTCATGCACGAATGATGTGTACGGATAATCAAGGAATCGGCTGCTCATCGTACTTAGGCTAGATTAGATTCCCTCAACCCTTTCCTCCTAGTTAAGTGCCTTAGTACGACCACTTCGAGCACGTGTGTTACGCGTGGTAATCCCAGTGACTATTAGCGTTTGGTAGCCACGATTGCATCGGTTCAGGGTGTGTACAGTAAGTGGGAACAGATGCTGACGCTAAGTAATTTAGACTTAGTCATTAGTTAGAATTAGTAATTAGTTTCTCAACCCTTCAACTCAATAGCATAGGAGAAAAACATAAAAAGATATAAAAATCATATACCTCGGACTTACTTAACCATACACCGTGACAACTACAAGTAAGTCTGGGAAGACACTGAATGGTTAACCTTAAGTGTTCCATGGGGCGTGTAGGCACTTAGTCTGCAGAGTTCGATCGGATCGCGTGTGCTACGCTCATTTTGTATGGTTGAGTGTAGGGGTACCTCACCACTCATCATTAGGTATGAGGTACAAGAGTTATGCAAGTGGGTCCTCCCCAAAGCAGGCTTCAACCCTTAGTGCCCTTGTATAACCACTTCTATAAGTGTCTGTAGGCACTGAAGGAGTTGAATGTAAAACATACCTTTCTTGCAAAACACAATGTTAGTAGCACTAGGTTGGAAAAATAACACTATATTATACAAAACCATAGAATTATGATTAAATATACCAATGAGGTGTAATGGAATTGGAAGGAATTGCGAAAATTGGGACATGAGGTGTCTTACCATAGGCATAATAAATCCTTATGTGTAATATGTGGTTAAAGTAATCATTAACCTTTTTATCCAAGATCCAAACCAAGTCCATACTACTTTTGATGAGTCATCATTGGTTGGTTGCATTGACAAGGCCTTGTTGACGTAGCTGACCATGTCAACAAGGCCTTATCCATAAGGCCCCATTGACGCATTTCAATTTGCATCAATGTTGCCTTATTGACGTAATGTTTTTCTATCACCTATAAATATGTGCCTACTAGCCACATTTATGGGGAGTCTAGATTTCAATTGTAGCAAAGCTCTTGCATTTTTTCTATTCGAAAGTTAGAATTTTTTCCCTGGGTGCCCGCAGTAGGAGTCATTGAGTGTATGAATCTTTATTCGAGCATTGTTGTACCTAAGCATGACAATGTGTGTGACAATAAAGAAAAGCTTTCTAATAAATGTTGCAGTACTTTGGATAGATTAGCTCTTTTATTTATGCATTCAATGTTTTCAATTATTTGTTAATTATTCTCAACTATTTCGCAATTATTTCCAACAATTGAGTTAATGAGATTATTAAGCTAGATATATTAAATACATAAGTATGACCACTTCAAGCGTAACACATATTCACTTGGTAATCTTAGCAATGTTATTGCTTCATACACCTAGTAGCGTAGCATTTGGTTGCCCAGCAATGGATATGTGGGTTCAGGATGTGTACGGAAAGTGGGAATGGATGTTTATGTTAGGATTAGTTAAATAATTAGTTAATTAAACTCTTTTTTATCTACATTTCAAGCATCCACAATATAAAATACAAAATGATAAAAATTGAATGCCTCAGTTACACTTAACCATACCAACAAATGTCACAAGTGTAATTGGAAGGACAATGATTGACTTTAAGGTTAGATTCACTTCCTAAAGGGGTAGTGCAATGGAAATGATAAAGTCCGCAGAATTTGACCAAATCATGTGTGAACGCTTGCGATTCATATGGTTGGATGTAGGGGTGCCTCGTCGTTCATCATTGGTGCTATTGCCAAGGACTTTGTTTGTGGAACATACACTATTTAAGGTCTAAGTGAATATCACAAATATCATTGTACAAACCTAAAAGTCAATGACATCCCACTATACGTAAATTATAAAAGCACACTGACAATTTCATTTTGTTTTACAAAATGTCTTCTTCTTCTAGTAAGCATGACAATACTAAACCACCAGTCCCATAGGAATGCAAGGTGGTATACACTCATCTAGATGAGTTGATGCTGAATTTCACCTTCATCGTACATCAAGACGAACAAATGCGATGGCATGATATGAAGGGCAATGTTGTTTTGCCCCACGATAGATCTATGCTCGAAATGCTAATTAAAATCCTTAAGAAGTTGGGCATAGCAGATCTTCACGAAGAATACGTTGTGAATGGGTACGACACTAGGAACTATCATACTACTGAAACATAACATAAGTGGGATAAACATCAAGAGAGACTCCATGAAGCTACAAAGGGGAAACATTACACTAATCCCTTGTTCCTACTAGATCAAGAGGACAATGAGGATCCTCCTTTGGAAGGTTCTCAACATGAAGAATCTCCACCCCCTGCTAGCAATGGTGAGGGTGTGAACTTGACCGTGTGATCAACTATTCATAAATCGAGTTCAAAAAGGAGTGCTAGCCAAGGTAGGAACTTGGGTGAACATCGCAATAACAAGGGATCTAATGATGGAGATCGTAAAAAACATAAGAGTGGTGGTGGACATCTCTGTGGTAGTGGTGGTCCACCTTTCTCTTCATCCTCTCCATCTAATTCTGAACATTCCTCTTCATCTAATGGTTCTCATAGAAGCCACTGTTGAAACAACCATGATGAAGGTGATCGACAAAATCATAATAATCATGAAGGCTGCCAAAATCGAAGGGATGGCCGAAACCATCATCAGCATAACCAACGCAATGATGATGATGAACCTTTATTGGTGACTAGAAGTATGCTTGACATTGCGGAGGCAGTAAGAATTCCAACTAGGCATATAAAGGATAGTTGGATCAAGTGCCTAGATATGAACAATATTCCAAGATTTGAGGAGGGATACAATTTTGATCTGCAGACATATCTGCAAGCTTTTCAAGATGCCTGTGCCTTACAAAACATTGAGAATAAGTGGCAAAAACTCAAGCTTTTTCCAAAGACACTTATTAAGGAAGTTGAAAGTTGGTACCAATCCTTAGAACTGTTCAATGATAAATATCAAATGTATTCTAGAGTGTCTAATCTAAGAAGGCAAATCCAAGGCTAGAAACAAGGGGTACATGAACCCTTGGGTGCCACCATGGGCTGATACTATTCACTCTTACATAAATGCCCTAGCCATGGTTACTCTCAGGGGGAACAACTTTACCACATCATAGATGGGCTCAAAGTTGAAATAAGGAGAACCCTTGGGGTGTATGCCCAAGGAAGGTTGTCTGAAATGAGAGCTTATCAAATCCAAAGGCTAATTGAGTAGGTAGCAAAAGAAAAAGGCAAGCTATGAAAAAGGGAGAGTGTTGAAGAGTACAATAGGAACCCATCCATCAGGACTTGATGAAGTGGTAAATAGAAAAATCTTACCTATCCAAAAATCTATTTCTGACATTTTAGCCAAGGTTGACAAATTATGAAACTCTTTGGATGAAAAGTTTCAAATCGCTTTGAAGATTGCTAAAGAATCCAACGAGCAAAATAGTGATAATAATTGTAGATGGTGAAAAGAAGTTGAATGTGCCTACCAAAGAGGTATTTGTGGAGTTGTGGAGTAGAGGAAGTTGTGGAGTTTGGCTCTATGATGAAACTACAATGTGATATTTGTTAATATGAACATCCAAAGGAATGCTTCCCTATGGTGTCACTTACAAGAGTCTAGAGTGCATGCATTGAACCCTTGCCTAGCACATAAACAAGCTCCAAGGCAATTGCCTTATCCTCAAGGTAGTTCAAGATAGTTCCACCAGCAACAACAAGCTTACTACCCAAGTGGAACTCCACAATCTTATGAATAGTACCAACAATGGTATCAACCACAATTGTGGGGATTACCACCGCCAAGGCAGCAGTACCCTTAGAGGCAATTAGATCCATATGGACACTATGTTCAGCAACCCATCTCCCCTAGAAGTTTCGCAAGTCAGGCATCATTCCAGCATCATTATTACCCTCCAGAGTACCACTGAACACATTCACCATCTACTTGAGGAAAAAACCCATATCCATATCCTTATCATCCTTCACATCCCTCTGCACCTACACCTCCACCTTCAACTCAGTTACCTCCTGCTCCATCCATGCAAGGTGAAATTCCTCCACAGTTGCAACAACGAAATACTACAAGGACTGTACACTCACAACCAGTTTTTCAACTAGGTGATCTGGATAATTAATCAAGGAAATGACCTTTCTTTGGGCCTAGCATTTCTCTCCAGCCCTCACAACCTACTTTGACTAATTGCCTTGCATCTCCAATACCCTCATCCTCTGCATCAAATACCTTCAAGCACCCTTCAAACCAAGTGCCACCTAGGATCTACACTGTAATGCTAACTCATGTTGTTTCTGACTAGATTAAGGCTAACAACCTTCCTACAAAAAGATCCAATCCAGGAAGTCCGCTCATGTTTCTATAGATTGCTAGATAAGAGCCATGTAAGGCTCTTCTTGACTTTGGTTCCGAAGTTAACCTCATCTCCCATGATATGTAGAAAGCCTGGAACCTACCACCTATTAGGAAGAGCAACATCTATTTAGAATTAGTAGATTAGTCGATTATGGTCCCTTTGGGATTAGTAGAGGACATTGTAACCACAGTTTGTGGTGGTCCTATCCTATTGATTTTATGGTAATTAAGGTCGACAACTACAAAAGTGACTTTTCCATCATCATGGGAAGGGCTTGGTTAAGCATCGTTGATGCGCAAATGGGTATAAGGGACCTATCTCTGGAGATATCTAAGGAGAATGAGTTAGGAAAAATTGAGAAGAAGCGTATTCCATGCATTACATATAGTGACAACGAGTGTAATTGTGTGCAAAAGAGTTGGTTAATCAAAAGCACATGCATTAAGGCATGCAATTAGTATGCGCAAGAAATTAATATTCAATAATGTCTATATGCAATAGCCACAAAGTAGGAGGGCACCCAGTGGCTGATAGTTGATTTAGATAGCAACACAATATACATGAAAGCAACTAAGAGTTTAACTTGTGCATACGTTGAAGGCATGGACACAATTGAACAAGTCCATTTCCAACTCTCTAATGAAGATGATGATAACTGTTGTGGAGAGTTGGAGATTCCTGATCATTTTAAGTAGGAACCCTTAGAACTAAAAACTTTACTATTTGAAATGAAGTATGCATTTTTAAAGAATGAAAAATCGGTCATCATTAATGCCAAACTTGCTCCTGAATAAAAAGAAAAGTTGTTGAAAGTGGTAAATAAATTGTCAACAGCCTTCACTTGGTTACATCCAAAACTAATAGGAATTGATCTAAGGATATGCTAGCACTACATCTACATTGACCTAGCCATGAAGCCTAGAAGGTAGCCATAGAGGCAGCTAAATATGGCACTTGTAATTGGATAGTGAGTGGACCTAATAGAGGTAGCCCACTCGTAATATCATGATATTTAGCCATGAAGCCATAGTCAATGCAATTGGGGTTGCCATGAAGCCTAAGAGAGGTAGCAAAAGAGCCTTATCATGGTCCAAGAAGGCATTGTGCTAGGGCACCAAATTTTGCAGAAAGGGATTGAGGTAGACCTAGAAAAGATAAGGGTCATCCAAGGAATAACATGTCAACCAGAGACCATTAAAGATGTTTGGTCATTTCTTGGATACACTGGTTACTACTGGCACTTTATTGAGAATTTCTCTAAGATTGCAAAGCCGTTGGTAGAACTTACAAAAAAAAGATGCACCTTTCATTTGGACCAAGGAATGTGAAAGCACATTCCAATAATTAAAAGAGAAACTCGTAGAAACACCAATCCTACAAGCACTAGATTGGTCCAAACCATTACATATCATGATAAATGCATCTAACTATGCTTTAGGAGTAGTACTCACATGGATGGACAATAAGAAGCATCCATATTATATCCACTACATGAGTCGAAGCATTGTGGGAGCACAGTTAAATTACACCACCATGAAGAAGGAATTAACGGTAGTGGTGTATGCGCTAGAAAAATTTAGACATTATGTGCTAGGTTACAAAGGATTTGTACATACAAACAATAGTGCGATTCGCTTCCTTATGAATAAGTTGATGGTGAGCCCTCGTGTTATATGATGGCTTGTGATCTTGTAGGAATTCAATCTTACTATGGTAAATACAAAAGGAACCGAGAATGTGGTTGCTAATCATCTTTTTTGCTTAAGATTGGATAAAAAAGAGGAGGAGAGCCTACTCTCTGATCAATTTCTAGATGAACTCCTCTTTACTAGAGCAATAAATGAACAAAGACTTGAAAAAGTAGTATGGTATAATGGCATCCTCACATATCTTCTCACTCAAGAGATGCCACAAGACTTAAATTTTAGGAAGAAGCAATAATTTCTTTATCGGGTCAAATACTTCATGGAAATTAATGGACACCTTTACAAGGTGTGTGCAGATGGCATGATTCGTTGGTGTCTCCTTAACGAAGATCAACTACGCATTCTCCAGGATGCTCATGAAGGACCTTGCGGAGGCCACTATGCAAGGAGATGCATGGCCATAAAAATCCTAATGGCAGGGTACTATTGGCCCACAATCCTTAGGGATGTCCACTAGTTTGTCAAGTCTTATGAACATTGTCAACATGATGGGGGAATGATCACTCATATGGAAGGTCCTCAATAGTGGATTCAACCACTAGAACCTTTCGACATACGGGGCAGTGACTTCATGGGTCTCATCACACTCAAGTCTAATGGAAAAACATATATTATAGAAGTAGTTGACTATTGCACAAAATGAGTTGAAGTGGTAGCTATTACAAATTGCACATCATCCACTACCTCCAGATTTATACAACAACATATTGTTAATAGGTTTGGGGTGCCATGTTCACTAATTTCTGATAATGGGACTCATTTCACAGATGCCACATTTAGCAAATTAATGCAATGCTTGGGGTTAAAACATAAATTAATAACACCTTACCACCCCCAAGCCAAAGGTAACCAACCGGGAGATTACAAAAATATTAATGCAAACCATTAGAAAATATAGGAAAGATTAGAGTACAAAACTTAATGATGCTCTCTGGGCTTACTGATCAACTTAGAAATTTCCTATTGGATATTCTTCCTATAAGTTAGTGTATGAAAAAATTTTAGCACTCCCAATTCAATCTAAGCTCCGTACACTCTCAACGGCTTGTGAACTAAAGCTTAACCTAAGTTTAGCACAAAAGGAGAGATTGATCAATCTGAACATGCCAGAAAAAAATTGCTTAATGGCCTTATCTTTGAATGAGGTGAACAAGGCATTCAGCAAGAAACACCATGACCTTAGAATTTGGAAAGTAAGGTTTCAACCAGAAGATAAGGTCCTCTACTGGAATCCCACACATGTACCTCAAAAGGTAAAATTTCAAACATTGTGAAAGGGACCTTATATAATTGATCAAACTTTTTCATCTGGGGCCATGATAATTTACAAACTTGACAACCCAAATAAAAAGTAGTTGGTCAATATTCAGCAGGTCAAACCCTTCCTAGAACCAAGATTGGCCATTGTAAATACTAACTCACCTGATGGACACCCACATTATATTTTTTGAATCTCTTCCTTTCAACTTAGTCATGGGGGATATGGTCATCCATGCTAACCATTACCATAGCCTCTTAGGCTTTCTACCTTTTTGTTTTTCACATTTTTGATTTTACAAATTTTTCACATCATCCACCCATTCAAAGAACTCTATGGTTTTCCTTGTTCTAGGAATTTGAGGTCCCTTTTTCATTAAAGAAACTTTTAATTTTATAGTAACCTTGGTAGTTTTGGAATTAAGAGGGATCCAAAGGTTTGTAAAGGGTGTGACTTCAAGGGGACTCAATACTCTTTGTACTCTTCTTCTTGCTTTAGTGCTTGAGTGTTTTTTGCAGACTTCTTACAGTTCCATACCACCCAATGATAGGAAGAAAAATAATGTTATTGCGTGGTGTGGTTCCCATCATTAAAAAAAACAACAACACAACAAAAATGATGGGAATTCAAAGAGCACCCCTTCGACATGAATAAGTCCTTGCATGGTGTGGTTCCCATTTCAAAAAACAAAACAAAACAAAAAATAATGAGAATTCAAAGCACACCCCTTGGACAAATAAAAGGGATACAAGCACTAGTTATGGAACTTGAAGGACATACACCTATGTCTGAAGTTTCCCTCTAACTAAGGCCCTTTCTCTCTCACTTCCTACTTCTCTCTCCTCTTTGTGGAATGGCAGTTGTCTTGCGGGGATACTCTTGTGTCTTGAGTAGGTAGATTAGTCTTAGAGTGGCGATGTGAAGTCACTGAAAGCAGATGGTTTTGATCAAGACTAAAGATGGAACTTCTCGGGTCATTTTAACCACACTTCCACAAGGGACTTCTTATGACCTTAATTTGGAGCTCCATTCCACCTTCTCTATCATCCATTCATGCTAACATAATTCACCTCACTATTGGGTTCTATGTTATGCTATATGTCTTAGTTTGATGTATCAGAATTCTTGAGTGGATTCTTTTAGGTTAATCCTTAATGTGTCATAATCATTAAATCGACTATGGGGCCCATAGACTCCTTAGTTGAGGTTATGCAAGGGGAAAAAGGGCATGAGCCCGCTATGGGGAGGACCCACTTGCATAGCTTTTGGCTTCATTAGTTAAGGTTCCTTACCTTTGACATCACTACAATCTTATATTTTGTATTTTCCATTGTGTAAACTGCTCAGTACTCCTTAATCTTTTATTGCATTCATCCATTAAATCAATTTTTCTCTATTTTTTCAAATTTATGAACTTCAATGCCCTCTTCTAATGATTTCATACTATTCTTGATCTTCTAAGATTTCATTTGATCCTAATTTCATCAAAAAATTCCTTGTATTTTGAAAGTTTGACCAAAGTCAATGGAAGTCAATGGTGGTCAATAGCTACGTCGTTGAGGCCTTGTCGATGCACCCGATCTCGTTGATGAGGCCTTATCATTGAGGCCTTGTTCACGCAATACAAAAATACTATATATATCGTTGGATACTTTGGAAATTTTTTGTCATTTGCTCATAACACACATGGAATTTTTGCAATTTTTCAAAGCCCAAAACCTTCTAGAGCCCATTACTTTCAAACCGTTTGTCCAGATCAATCCATTTTTCAATCCTACACTTACCAGAGGTAAGATCTTTATTGTGGGGGCCACAAACCTTAGGTTTTTGATGCAATTTTCAAAAATGATTATTTACTCCCCTAAGAGCTAGTAACTTTAATCATACATAAATATCAACTTTTTCCAAGTTAACCCTTCCAACAACCTCTGGGATGATTTATCAATGATAAGGCATAAATAGAAATAAAAATTAAGTTAATTAAAGTAGCCATAATCACAAGTTAGCCAAGTGTCATTACCCTCAAGAGTTAAGGTATCCCAATTGTTTTAAGGTTACACAATGATTGCTAATCCATGGTTCTCTTGTGATTGTAGATGGCACCCAAACAAAAGTGCCAATAGGAAAGAGAAATCTCACAACCATGGGATAAATGACCGAGAGCTGGAAGGGGCCAGCAAGAATAAGGAGAAGAATAATAAGAGGTGGCCCATGCAACAGGACCTCTTCAGGAGAAGCCTGAAGTGGAATCTGTTCGACAGATTCCAGAGGAAGAAGTGCCTATAGAATAATCTCAACGAGAAGAAGCACCTGGACCTATGCTTAGGCTTGAGGTCACTCTGACTCAAGCCTACATAGACATCATCAAGTTCCAAGAAATTCAAAGATAAATTCTTCAAGAGATAAACTTTGGGCCATTTTTAGAAAAAGCTCCAAAGGATGTTAGAACATAATTGCAAACCTCTCCCATGTGGCCAATCATCACGACTAGTGGGGAGTGGTACATGGGAGAGACCTATCGTTTTTGGAATAGCCAAAGGTTAGGGTTTTTTATAAAGATCAAGGACGTTCAAGTGTCCTACTTAGCAAAGGCCATCACACAGGCACTAGGGTTGCCTGACATTGGAACATAGTTGGAGAAAATATCAACAAAAGGTAACCTTGAGGAAAAAAGGGAGTGGACCCAGTGATGTTATAGGGTGGACCATAAGGACTATGGCGCGCTTACACCAGCGAAGAAAATTTATTTTAAGATTGTGGCCTATCACCTCAATCCAATGGTGAGGCCAAGTAAGGTGACTACCTTCTTTGCTTATGCATGCGTCACTCTAAGCAGAAAATTTTTTGTTAACCTTCCATAGCTAATTTATTTGGAGATTGAGAAGTGTTTCAAGGAGAACGAATGTGGAAGGAGGACCCTACACTGTTCATGCCTTATAAGAAAACTTTGTAGGAGGGCAGCTATTGTTTGCTATTCCAATGACACTCTCAAGCATACTCCCTTGGCCTCATGGGCAAAAATCATGAAGGAAAAAATGCCAGTAGCCATCTAAGAAGAGGATCTGCTACCGCCACCACTCACTTAGGAGACAACACCAGAGGCCTACATAGTCCTTAAGTGTCTATGACAAATCCTAGAGCAACTCTTGAGCAAACAAAAGCAGTAGGCAGGAACGAGTGGGATAGATCCATCTATGTATCAGCCAACAATGAGTTACCTTAATGAGGTAGTTTGAACAATTAGTCAAATGGAGAGGGATGGTTCCATTTTCTTTGCCCAAAGAATGCAACTGCCTTCGAGGTTAAATCCCAATGCTCATAAGGTGACGATGTCATTAGCAACACACCATCTATTCTTAAAAATGTCTAGGAATGCCGCCACTTTCTCGGTGAGGTTGGAGGAAGGTGAAGAGGCAACTATCTTGGTGATGCAACACCAAAGATAAGAAACAGTGGCAAAAGTGGTAGTTGACCATGTAGTTGAAGCACTAAATGCACCAGTGGCATCTGTGCCAGATGTATATGTACTCCAAGATTTGCAAACATTTGCAAGCATGGTCAGCGAGAAATTGAACATAGCCCAGCATGAACAACTACTAGAATGATTGGTAGAAACCAGGCAACTAACTCTAGATATCTTTGATCTTCTGAAGAACATCACTGCAACCTAGTCAAAGTTGCTGAATACAAGGGAAAAATGCATCACTTTGGAGAGGCAACTAGAAATGGCCCAAGAGAAAAATCAACGCTTGGCCACAAAGGTTTCTAAACTTCATGCCGGACTTGCAGAGCAAACAATCCTCAACCCGACAATGATAAGAGATGAAGTTATCAAATAGATTTAGGAACGATTTCAAAAGGCTGAGAAGGAAGCAATAACGACCATCTTCAAATAGTCCATGGCAGAAGTTGAAACGCATTCAATTAAAAAGAACTTGAATTAGATACACCAAGAAAATGAAGCATTGACTGCACAAAATCATCGCTTGCGAAATGTTGATGCTCAAAGAGATCAAATGCAAGAATTCATTCATCAACAATAGGAGCAACTTGCTAGAGTTAACACTGAACTGAGAAAATTGACCGTGGAGAATTGAAATCTGTTAATGGAGGAAGTACACATCTTGAGGCAAAAGTCTACCATTGAAATTACTGCCTGAAAGAACAAAGCTCACAAGTTTGAGAGGGTGAAAAATCACTACAGGGACCAAGTTGGCTTGCAAAAGGAAATTAATGAAAAAGAAATCTAGATGGCAAAGGCTAAAGTAAATGAAGCCCTCCAATAACTCTAACAAGGAAGAGAAATGTGGTAGTCCATCTTTAATGGGATTGATGCCTACAACAAAGCAGAGATTCGCTTAAAGGAGTTGCATATCAAAGAGATGACAAAGTATATGGAGTTGGCCAATCTTAGTTACGCAAACCTAGCAATGCTGATAGTTAGACAACCATGGCTAAATTTGGAGAAGTAAGTGGCTAGCTTGTATCTACTATACAAGGCCAAGTTTAAACACCACAAGGACACTAAGCAAAGGCTTGAGACTACTAATGCTGAACTCAAAGTCCTCAAAGGGTAATTCACAGATTAGCGATCCATCATTGGGGACTTAGCCATATGGATAAATAACTACCAGGAGCTAAAAAACACAGTGTGAGCATTCGACATTAAACCCAAACAATTTGCTACCTGGTTTGTCAACGTCAAGGAGTTGTTTCCTATAATCCCGTGTCCTTGGGATGTGCCTGTTCTAACCCACATTAGGGAAGCTGCATGGATAATGCATGATCCCAAAAGTAAGGAGGAGAAAATGAAAGCACTGCTAGATGCTTTTCACCTCCCACCTAAAGTTTCAACAGTAGCAGGACAACCACAACCTCAACCATGGCCAGTGTGTGAAGCTAGTGAAGGTCCCTAAAAGCCTTAGGAACCACCACCACCTAGGATCATTTGATCTTCTCCAATAAGCTTCACATGATCAAGGAATGTGTTGTCCAATTTTTAATGGGTTGTGTCATGGTGTTTAATTTTGTGTCCTAAACATCACCATTTTTGTAATGTGTTGATCCGTACACTCAAGAACTCCAATTTTTTGTCAAGTTAGTCAAGTTTTTTTTGTTGAAAGAAAATTTAATCAATAATCCCATACCTTCCAATTTTGTAAAAGAACTCAAGGACGAGTTTTCATTTAGTCGTGGGGGTATGATGAGATATCATTGGTTGGTTGTGTTGACAAGGCCTCATTGATACAGTTGACCACATCAATGAGGCCTCATCCACGAGGCCCCATCGATGCATTTGAACCTGCGTCGATGTTGCCTCATTAACGCAATGTCTGTCTATCGTCTATAAATATGCACCTACCAACTACATTTATGGGGAGTCCAGATTTCAATTGTAGTGAAGCTATTGCATTTTTCCCATTCGAAAGTTAGAATTTTTTCCCTAAGTGCTCGCAGCAAGATTCATCAAGTGTACAAATCTTTATTCAAGCATTGTGGTACCTAAGCATGATAGTGTGTTTGGCAATAAAGATGAGCTTTCTGATAAACCTTGCAGAACTTTGAATAGATTAGCTTTTTTATTTATGCATTCAATATTTTTAATTATTTGTTAATTATTTTCAACTATTTTGCAATTATTTTCCAGTGATTGAGTTAATGAGATTATCAAGCTAGATAGATTAAATACATAAGTACGACTGCTTCGAGCATAATACATATTCACTTGGTAATCTCAGCAATGTTATTGCTTGGTATGCTTAGTAGCATAGCATTTGGTCACCCAGCAATGGATACGTGGGTTTAGGATGTGTACGGAAAGTGGGAATGGATGCTTATGTTAGGATTAGTTAAATGATTACTTACTTAAACTCTTTTTTATCTACATTTCGAGCACCCACAATATAAAATACAAAATGATAAAAATTGATTGCCTCAATTACACTTAACCATACCAACGAACGTCACAAGTGTAATTGGGAGGACAATGATTGACTTTAAGGTTAGATTCACTTCCTAAAGGGCTACTGCACTCAAAAAGATAAAGTCTACAAAATTTGACCAAATCGTGTGTGAATGCTTGTGATTTGTATGGTTGGACGTAGGGGTACCTTGCCATTCATCAACTTTCTAGTGACATCGCATTGTATCATCTCCAAAGCTGACATCTACAAAACTACCACTGCTACAAGAAGTATTACCATTTGACAATGTTGTTCAAGGAAGGAGTTTATTAATAGTGCACTTATTTTTGAAAAGTTGCCTACCTTTAGAAATGGGTAACATGCCTTTCTAATGGGACCCTAATGAACAGTACTTTGTTTGGCTCCGATATCAAATACCTAATGTCGGGGCCCAAGAAGCAATGTCAGATATTTGATATCGTAGGATATGTGTCGGCCTATAAATATAGCACTTAGACACACAGTTTGGACAATAGGTTTTGTCATAGCATAGCAGAGCTCTTGCAATTTCTTTTCTCTAAAGTTAGAATATTTTCCAAAGTGCTTGCAACGGGAGTCATTGAGTGTACAAATCTTTATTTGAGCACTTTTGTACTTGAGCATAGCAGTGTATGTAGCAATAAAGATGAGCTTTTTGATCAAACCTTGCAGCATCTTGGCTAGTTGAAATATTTTACGTATGCATTTAATATTTTATGCAATTTCATTTAATGCTTCCAAGTAATTAATCTAAAATAAGCTAAGATAAGTTAGCTAAGTTAAATAGAAATTAATTAAGCACATAAGTATGATCGCTTTAAGCATGCACATGATGCTTCGTAATCCTAGCAACACTTAATGTTTGATAACCCAGCAGTGTTATATGTGTTCAAGGTGTGCACAAAAAGTGGGACCAGATGCTTATGTTAGGATAGTTAGCTATTAATTAGCAATTAAATTAGTTAAATTGGTTGATAAATTAAGTTTCAACTTCTTATTAATCATAGACAAATAAAACATAAAATAATAAAAATCATATGTCTCAATTGCACTTAACCATATAACTAAGCTCCATAAGTGTAGTTGAGAAGACAACAATTGTCATGATTAGATTTTATGTCCTGGAACTAGTGTACTTAGAAATTTAAGGTCTATAGAATTCGATTGGATTGCACGTGAACACTTGCAATTCGTATAGTTGAACATAGGGTACTCATCACTCATCAAACCCCAAGAAATTTTATTTTGTTTTTATTATATTTTTACTATATAAACTTTGCTAGAGGACTACCTTCAAGAATGGGTAAAATGTCTTTTCAGTAACATAGTAAGGCAACACTTATTGTACTCATACTTCCATCCTTCATTAGAACTCAAGAAAATAATACATCCTTAACAACAAGATAAGACTCATAGCAGTAGTTTTAGAGAATCTACAAATCCCCTTGATGTCACACCCTTTTCATTCCTACTTGGTTCTTCACTCTTTGATATAAGAAAAATGGTCACAAATTTATTTTAGTTTTATTGTAAGAAGAATATCATTATGGCCATGATAAGAACCTCTTATTATTAGAAATGAGTGGATGAATTATGTGATCTCACTATATATTAATGAGTCATGTTTTGCTGGGCCATAATATTGGGCCATGATGTAGGGTATCTGATATCAGAGCACAACCTTCGATGTCAGGTATCTGATATCACCTCTTTTGTGCTAGCCTATAATTACCACACTTGGATGCATAGTTGGAATATACAAACATAGGGAGATAGATTCATAGATTTTGAATTTTGTTAGTTTCCAGTGCACGCCTACAGTGTGATGTTAAGTGATTGTACGACATCCTTATTCGAGTTTGACATACTTGGACATGTTACATGTTCGACAATAAATATTGAGATTAATTTCATCATTGTAGCATCCACTTAGCTTTATTATTATTAATTACTTAAATGTTTACTATTTTCCTTAGTTAATGTTGTCATTCATTACTCTTTATTATTTTGTTATTAAGTAGAATGAGTATGACTAATTGCGAGCACTTAAGTGTAACTACTTGGTAACCTAGTAGTGTTATTGTTTGGTACACCCAGTAACGGTACACTTGGCAACCCCAGCGGAAGTTGCATGAAGTCCAAGGTATGTATGGAATGTCAGAAATGGATACTCATTGCACATGGGCTAGTTACACTTTATTTTCCATTGTTAATTAGATTAAATAATTAATTTCTTTATCATCATTAGGAGTAGCTTAGGACCGAACAACATCAAGAATCATATGCCTCAGTCTGGACTAATCCATACATGATAAAGCTACCACTAATCCAAGTGGGAAGACAATGAAATGCAATCAAGAAATAACAATTTAGATGCACAATTAGTCCCATCCATAAAATTCGACCAGATCATGCATGAATGCTTGTGATTTGTATGGTTGAGCGTAGGGGTACCTCATTGCTAATCATTAGTTCCATTGTTGGGGATGGTGCTAGTTATCTAGATTAGTTATATTATACACGATCGTTGTAAATGCATTAATGAATTATCTCTCAAAAAATATTAAGTCACACACATCATAAACCAACAACAATGTCTCTTTCACAAGGAAGCAATAATGTATCGTATGGAGAGAACATTCATTTGAGAACTAATGAAATATATATTGAAGAAAATTGGAGTGACCAACCTCATGCAAGGGTTTTATATGTTCATGACCACCCTAACTACACTACATTCACCTAAGCCAGATAATCTTAGAGAAAATGAAGTAAGTCCTAGACCAAGGGAGGCCTTAATGCCTAGGACCTTCTCAAAACCTAAAAAAGATAAATCAAGGGATCATGGGGAGTACTATAGAAGCCATGGCAACTCTCCCCATTTCTCATCTTCCTCTTCCTCTTCAATGTCTAGTTCTAACAAACATGAACATATGTGTAGAGACAAAGCTCCATTATGGGGTTGAAATAAAAACAAAAATCGAAACCACGGGAAAATTCAAGGACATAAAAATGAACATAGAAAAAATCATCACAATCAGACAAATAGAAATAGAAATTTTCATCATGGCATGTCCAATGATGATGAACCTTTATTGGCCACTAAGAGCCTAATGCAAATCATAGAGGTAGTTAAGATACCCCACCGACATCACAAGGAAAGTTGCATTAAAAGGCTTGATATGAATAATATCCCTAAATTTGTGGGAGGCTATGATTTTTGATCCACAACATCATTTACAAACCTTCCACAATGCCTGTGTCTCACACAACATTAAAAGTGGGTGGCAAAAGCTTAAGCTCTTTCCTAGGACACTAATAGATAAAGCCAAAGTGTGGTATAGATTATTGAAACCAAATTCAATCCATCAATGGTTCATATTCCTAGAACTCTTCAACGAGAAATACCAAACCTATGCAAGGGTGTCCAACTTAAGGAAATGAATTCAAGAATGGAAGCAAGAACAACATGAACTACTGGATATGGCCTTAGATAGATACTATTCTCTACTGAATAGATGCCAAAGCCATGGTTTCTCTAAGGAAGAGCAAGTTTTCATCATCATAGATGGGCTTTGTAATGAAACAACGAAGATCCTTGGGATGTATGCTCAAGGTCAATTATATGGGCTACAAACACATCAGATCCAAGAGCTAATCGAGCATGTGGAAAAAGAAGAAGCATAACTATGTAAATGGGAGAATGTTGAGAAATATCAATGGGACCCAACTCTTTGAAAGAAGAAGATCCACATCTATGATAAGGAAAAAGAGGCATATCTCGATAAGGTGATTTTGCAACAAACCTTGTCAACATAGAGGTCTATCGATGAACTTGAAGCAAGGTTTGATAGGATGTTAGAATGGATAAATGAGAATGTTACAACTTTCATGGAAACTGTAGAGGAGAGTAACACAAAACAAATCAAGTGATCACAACACAAGGAGGAAAAAGAACTAAGAAACAGCTAGGAACACTTATCGGTAGAAAGAAAAAATGTCTATAGAAATTGAGGCTATAGACTCAACCACAGAAGAAGATGATGGATGTGACATCTACATGTATGATCATTTGAAGGGCTATTGCCCAGTCACGTTACATCTACATGAGTATTGGGCTTTTGCATTGAATCCCAGTTCATACAAAAGGAAATGCCTAGGAAATTACCTTTCTTACAGGGTAATAATAGATAGTCCTACCACGAATTGTACTATCCTAGTAGGACTCCTTATCAACATCAAAACTACTATCATCTAATGTAGTGGCAAAACCCATAATCATGGGGGAGGCCATCATCAACACTCATGAACCTACTAACTCATCCAAATTAGCACAATGTCAATTAAGTGCAACACCCTTCCTTTCACAACCACTATCCTCTGATCCTACACAAATACCAACATCCATTGTTACTCCAAGACCTACTAGAAGCAATGAACCTAGCATTGTGGAGAGACAAATGAATCCATGCATAACTAATCATGATAAAGGGTGCAATTGTGGGTCAAACATCCGTAAAGTTTACACAACTCATACTCTAACCCATCGTACATTTAACAACCAAATGTGTGAGCAACAATCTATCTACGTAGTCCACTAAACTAGAAGACACCTAGTGGCTTAAAAATGAAAGTTTAACATTGTTTCACAAATGTATGGAGCCTGCCTGTCCACCTAGTAATTCTTGTCATGATCAAATGCTCAGTCATGGGGGAGATGCCCCATCTTAAAATCAAGAATTAATAAGTGTTTTAATTTTTTGTTTTACAATTTTTTAATCATTTTCTCATTTCTTGATACAAATTTTTCCTATCTTTTTCAACTTTTTCCACATTTTGTTTTGATTTCGTTTGTTAGTAATCTCATTTGTGAACAAAATGACATCATGTAGCCCATTGATGTAAGGTTTTCTTTATGTTGTTAGAGTCATGAGGGAATGATTATCTGGATAGTGAGGCCACATCATCCATCCATCCATCCCATTAATAAGAGGTTCTTACCATGGTCATAATGATATTCTTTTTTTAACATCAAACTAAGAATAAACTCGTAATCATTATGCCTAGACAGAAAAGTGAACCAAGTGGGAATGTGAAGGGTGTAAAATCAAGGGAATTTTTGGAATCTCTTTGACCACTTCTGTATGTTTTGCCATGTTGCTAAGGTTGTAATTATATCCTTGTAAATCTAATAAAAAATGGGAATAAGAGTAAAATAAGTGTTGCCTTACCATGTCACTAGAAAGACATGTTACCCATGCCTGAAGGTAGGTGGCTTCTTAGAATTCCATAAAAAAAAAAGAGTGCCATGAATAAACTCCTCCCTTAGACAAAAATGCCAAGTGATGATACTCCTTGCAACTATGGTAGTCTTATGGTTGTCAAATAAAGAGATGAAACAATGTGACGTCACTAGAACATGGTATGGACTTAGTTTGAATCTTGGGAAGAAGGGCTAATGATTACTTAATCATTAATAACACACAAGGATTCATTATGCCTATGGTAAGGCACCTCACGTCCCAATTTTTGCAATCCTTTCTAAAATCCATCTCATCTCACTATTTGTATGATCATAATTTGTGGTTTTGTGTAACATAGAGTTATTTTCTTAAATTAGTGGTTTTAATATGTGTCTTTTGTTCAATAGGTATGTGTTGCATTCAATTTCTTTGGTGCCTACAAACATTTTTAGGTGTGGTTATACAAGGGCATTACAAGTAAGAGCCTACTTTGGGGAGGATCCACTTGTATAACTATTGTAACTTGTACTTGTTTGGCACATCCACATCATCTTGAACCTTCCAAATGCATAAATGATAAACTCAAAACCTTCCCTTATCATATAACCAATCCGTTCTACAATATGAATCCAATATCTCTTTTCTTACATCTTCCAAAGCTTTTAATGCTAGACAATTTCATATTCTAACACTATCGGTGCCTCAATATGAATTCTCACTTAGCCAAACCTTCCAACCAATCATAGAGCTTTATTTTCCATGTTGAATGCCTTCATACAATGAATTTTTAAGAACCTCGATATCGACTACCTAATATTTGGTGGGAGTCAATGTCAGATACTCAATATTGGATCCATAAAACCCTATAAATAGGAACCATGTGATGCTCAAAAAATTCATTATCATCAATTGACACTAGGGGAGTTTTTGCATTTTTTCTCTCAATTGAGAGCTTTGCGTAACCAACTTCCACATGCAATATCTTACTCTTTACCACTTTAATTTTTGTGGTTTTTGAACTTATTTCATCCCAAAGTGTTCGATTTAGTTGGGGAAGGGTGCTTGTGTGGAAAACTTGCATTGATTTTTCAAAATTTGCTATCACCCAAAAGGTATTATAAGGGTAAGAATGTTAAAAACCTTTAAGTATTTTAATGAACAATCAATCGTATGTATGTCAAAACCTTTAATTCTCTCGTCCAAGGGATCATAACCATCATTATAAGCCATACATAAGCAAAAAAGAATCCAATTACAAAGGATCATAAAAGAAGAGAACACTTTTTGGGCATTTTTCTTGAAATTTTTCTAACTCTGCAATCACATGAGCTAAGAACTTAATAGAACTAAGGTCATGGGTAAGGTACAAACCTGTTAAGGATAAATGGAAAACACCTTAGTAACACTAAATCCTTGATTGATTGTAGATGGTCCCAAAAAGAGGCAGATAAGAAGAACCTTTGCAAGGTGCAAGCAAATGCCCAAGAGGTGGCAGAGGCCAATTAGGAAAACAAGACCACCAATCAAGCATGAAGAATAGGAGGCCCAATCATTTAGCATTCATCAAGAGGCTTCTACTACAGTGTAGTCAGTCTAAGGAGAGGTTGTCAAACCACAAGCTCAATGCAAAGACAAAGCCTCACATTGTTCCAAGAATGCCTCCAAGGCATCTAGGAGTGATCCATGTTTACCACAGTCATCGTGGAAATGAACTTTGAGGCATTCACGACATTTGTCCCTGTGATGGTTAGAGCTCAACTTTAGGCATCACCTCTATGGCACATCCTCTCTAAAAGTAGAGAATGGTACCTCGACGAGACATACCAATTTTGGCATAATAAGGAAGAGGGCACCATTGTCAACACTAGCAAAGTCTCTATCTCTTTTTTAGTTAAGGCCATTGCAAAGGCTTTGAACATACCTAATGTGGGGGCCAAGGTAGCACATCTGTCCATAAGGTCTGACACAAAAACCAGGAAACTGTGGTTGAGGCGAGCATACAATAAAGAAAACAAAATATACAATGAGTTGACTTTAGAAGAGAGGATTTATTTCAAAATTAACGCATACCACCTCTTCCCAACTAAAGGGCTCAATAGAATATCAACTTATGTGGTCAAATAAAATGCAATTTTGATGGGCAAATACAATGTCAATCTTGCCCAATTGTACTTCATGGAAATTCAAAGGCGGTTTGAGGAAAGAAAGGCAGGGAAGGTGACACTTCCATTTCCTTGCCTAATTAGAAAGTTGTGTAAGTGCATTGTAATCCTAGGTTACACCAATGATGTTTCCAAGAGGGCTCAGAATGCTTCCTTCACTGAATTGCTCAAACCTGCAATGCCAAGGAAAGACCTTGGTGATAAGCAAGAATCAGAAAAGGAATTAGGAAAAGAACTAGAAAAGGAGCCCAAACAACAACTAGTGCAAAGGTGAGAGCTGTAAGATCCACTGCCACCACCACAAGACTATAGGCACCATTTGCAGAGAATAGCTGAAACTCTCAGTTGGGAAAGCATGGATGAATTAAATCTCTTCCAAGTCATAAATGATGTCGTTCAACCTACAATTTCTGCCAATCCATCAAGGGGGTAGATCTCTTTGCAATCAGGAGGAGAATCCCAATGGTCACAGTAGATCTCTAAAAATGCCACATCTTTTCAAGTGGTGCCTGAAATAGGAGAAGGTACCATAGTCATGGTCATGTAGCACCAAGATGTGGTAGGCATAGTAGAAGTTATCTAGACCACATTAAAGAATCCTTTAATGTGCCTGTTGTGTCCCCAGTGGATTTGACTAAAACTAGAGATGCACAAATGTTATCTAGGACTTCAATGACTTTTGTGGTCCATGAGGATGTGCTTAATAGATTTTTGTCGACTAGACAAGTAATGACAACTTTGTTTGACATCCCTAGTGATGTTACTGCAATACAATTTGACCTCATCACCACAAAAGGAAAATTGGTCATGGCAAAGACTAGGGCAAAACATCCAGAAGTAGAAGTGCATAGATGATAATAAGAGCTTGTCACCCTAAGAGCTGAAAAAGGGATCCTTCCCAATTCACTACACCTGACCAATTAGAACAATTCTAAACATAGCAGCTGAGTCAATTGATTGAATAGAACAAATTTGTTGAATAAGAAAAGGAGAAAGCGGGATAGAATGCCTCAACCGTCAAAGCCCAAGCAGATGCCCATAAGAAGGTGACAAGTCATCATTGGTTGGCTATGTTGACGAGGCCTCGTTGACGTAGCCCCCCTCATCAATGCAGCTGACCACATCAATGAGGCCTTGTCCACGAGGCCCCATCGACACATTCTGACCTACATTGATGATGCCTCATCAACACAATGTCTATCCGTCGCCTATGAATATGTGCTTACCCATCACATTTATGAGAGTCAAGATTTCAATTGTAGTGAAGCTCTTGCAGTTTTTTAATTTGAAAGTTAGAACTTTTTTCCTAACTACCAACAGCAGAATTCATTGAGTGTACGGATCTTTATTCGAGCATTGTTGTACTTGAGCATGACAATGTGTGCGACAATAAAGATAAGTTTTCTGATAAACCTCATAGCACTTTAGATAGATTAGCTCTCTTATTTATGCATTCAATGTTTTCAATTATTTGTTAATTATTTTTAATTATTTTGCAATTATTTTTTTAGCAATTGAGTTAATGAGATTATTAAGCTAGATAGATTCAATACATAAGTATGATCACTTTGAGCATAACACGTATTCACTTGGTAATCCCAGTAGCGTTATCACTTGGTACGATGTGCATGAAAAGTGGTAATGGATACTTATGTTAGGATTAGTTAAATGATTAGTTAATTAGCAATTTAGATTAATTAGTTAAACTCCTTTTTATCTACATCTCAAGCACCTACAATATAAAATACAAAATGATAAAAATCGGATGCCTGAATTACACTTAACCATACCAACGTACATCACAAGTATAATTGGGAGGACAACGATTAACTTTAAGGTTAGATTCACTTCTTAAAGGGCTAGTGCACTAGAAATGATAAAGTCATCTGTGAAATTCGACCGAGTCATCTGTGAATACTTTGTGATTCGTATGGTTGGGCGTAGGGGTACCTCGCCAATCATCATTGGCACTGTTGCCAGGGACTTTGTTTGTGGATCATTTACTATTTAGGTCTAAGTGGATACCACTAATACCATTGTATGAACCTAAAAGTCAATAACATTCCCACTATACATGAATTATAAAAGCACACTGACAATTTCATTTTTTTTTTAACAAAATGTCTTCTTCTTCTCGTAAGCATGACGATACTAAACCACTGGTCCCACAGGAATGCAAGGTGGTATACACTCATCTAGATGAGTTTGTGCCAAATTTCACCTTCATCCTACATCAGGATGAACAAATGTGATGGTGTGATATGAAGGGCAATGTCGTTTTGCCCCTCGATAGATCTATGCCAGAAATGATAATTAAAATCCTTAAGAAGTTAGGCATAGTAGATCTTCACAAAGAGTACATTGTGGATGGATATGACACTTGGAACTATCATCCCATTGAAACACAATGTAAGTGAGACAAACGTCAAGAGAGACTCTGTGAAGCTACAAAGGGAAAACATTTCACTAACTCCTTGTTCCTACTAGATCAAGAAGACAATGAGGACCCTCCCTTGGAAGGTTTTCAACATGAAGATTCTCCACGCCCTATTAATGATGGTGAGGCTGTGAACTTGACCCTATGATCAACAATCCATAAATTGCGTTCAAGAAAGAGTGATAGCCAAAGTTGGGACTTAGGCGAACATTGTAATAACAAGGTGTCTAATGATGGAGATCGTAAAAAGCATAAGAGTAGTGGTAGACACCGCAATGGCAATGGAAATCCACCTTCCTCTTCATTCTCTTCATCTGATTCTAAACATTCCTCTTCATCTGAAAATTCTCATAGAAGCCACTGTCGAAACAACAGTGATAAAGGTGATTGACGAAATAATAATGACTATGAAGGCCACCAAAACCAAAGGGGTGGCCGAAACCATCATTGACGTCATCAACACAGTGATGATGACGAACCTTTACTGGCAACTCAAAGTATGCTTAACATTGTAGACGTAGTAAGAATTCCAACTAGGCATATGAAGGATAGTCGAATCAAGCACCTAGACATGAACAATATCCCAAGATTTGAGGGGGGATATAACTCTAATCTGCAAACACATCTGCAAGCTTTTCAAAATGCCTGTGCCTTATAAAACATCAAGAACGAATGGAAAAAACTCAATCTTTTCCCAAGGATACTCATTAAGGAAGCTAAAAATTGGTACCGGTCCTTAGAACCAGAATCTATCCGAAAATGGAGTACCATGTTAGAACTATTCAATAACAACTATCAAATGTACTCTAGAGTGTCTAATCTAAGAAGGAAAATCCAAGGCTGGAAATAAGGAGTACATGAACCCTTGGATGCTGCCATGGGTCAATACTATTCACTCCTACATAGATGTCCTAGCTATGGTTACTCTCAGAAAGAACAACTTCCCCACATCATAGATGTGCTCAAGGCAGAAACAAGAAGAACCCTTAGGGTGTATGCCCAAGGGAGGTTGTCTGAAATGAGAGCCCATCAGATCCAAAGGCTAATTGGCAAGTAGCAAAAGAAGAAGGTGAGGTACATAAAAGGGAAATTGCTAAAGAGTATAATAGGGACCAATCCATCAGAAAACGAGAGGTCTGATTTTATGACAAGGAGGACTCACCACTTTGATGAAGTCGTCAACAGAAAGACCTTGCCTATCCAAAAATCTGTTTATGACGTTTCAGCCAAGGTTGACAAGTTATGGGACTCTTTGGATGAAACGTTTCAAACTACTTTGAAAATTGCTAAAGAATCCAAAGAGAAAAATAGTGATCGTAATCATAGATGACGAAAAGAAGCTGAATGTGCCTACCAAAGAAGTAAGGGCAAAGCTGCTGCAATAGAGGAAGTTGTGAAGTTTGACTCTGATGATGAAACTGAATGTGACATTTGTTAATATGAACATTCAAAGGGATGTTGCCCTATGGTGTCAAACTTACAAGAATCTAGAGTGTACGCATTGAACCCTTGCCTAGCACGTAGGCAAGCTCCAAGACAATTACCTTATCCTCAAGGTAGTCCAAGACAGTTCCACCAACAACAACAAGCTTACTACCCAAGTGGAACTCCTTTACAACATTATGAATAGTACCAACAATGGTACCAATCACAGTCATGGGGAATGCCACTACCAAGACAGCAGTACCCTTATAGGCAACCAGATCCATATGGGTACTATGTTCAACAACCCATCTCCCCTGGAAGTTCAGCAAGTCATGCATCATTCCAATATCACTATTACCCTCCAGAGTACCACTGAACACATTCAGCATCTACTCAAGGGGAAAACCCATATCAGTATCCTCATCATCCTTCACATCCCTCTGCACCTACACCTCCACCTTCAACTCAGTTACCTCTTGCTTCATCCATGCAGGGTGAAATTCCTCCACAGCCGCAACAACGAAATGTTACAAGGGCTATACATTCACAACCAGTTTTCAACCCAGTGGTCTAGATAATCAATCAAAGAAATGACCTTTCTTCTAGCCTAGCAGTCCTCTCTAACCCTCACAACCTACTCCAGTTGATCGCCCTGCATCTCTAGTACCCTCATCCTCTACATCAAATACCTTCAAGCACCCTTCAAACCAAGTGCTGCCTAGGATCCACACTGTAATGCTAACTCATGCTATTTTTGACTAGATCAAGGCTGGCAACCTTCATACAAAAAGATTTGATCTAGGAAGTTGACTCATCTTTCTACAGATTGTTGGACAAGAGCCATACAAGGCTCTTCTTGACTCTAGTTATGGAGTTAACCTCATCTCCCATGATATGTACAAAGCCTAGAACCTACCACCTCTTAAGAAGAGCAACATCCATTTACAATTAGCAGATTAGTCAATTACGGTCCCTTTGAGATTAGTAGAGGACATTGTGACCATAGTTTGTGGGTGGTCCTATCCTGTTGATTTTCTGGTAATCAAGGTGAACAACTACAAAAGTGACTTCCCCATCATCATGGGAAGGGCTTGGTTAAGCATGGTCGATACGCAAATGGGTATAAGGAACCTATCTCTTAAAATATCTAAGGAGAATGACTTAGGAAAAATCAAGAAGAAGCATATTCCATGCATCGCATATAGCAATAACAGGTGCAATTGTGTGCAAAAGATTTGGTCCATTAACAGCACATACATTAAGGCATGTAATCAGTGTGCGCAAGAAGTTAATATTCAATGGTGTCTGTACGTAGCAACCACAAAGCAAGAGGGCTCCCAGTGGCTAATAGCTAATTCAGATAGCAGCACAATATGCATGGAACCAACTAAGAGTTTAACTTGTGCATATGTAGAAGGCATGGACAAAATTGAAAAAGTCCATTCCCAACTCTCTAATGAAGATGATGATAATTGTTGGGGAAAGTTGGAGATCCTTGATCACTTTAAGCAAGAGCCCTTAGAACTTAAAAGTTTACTAGTCAGAATGGAGTATGCAGTTGTAAGGAATGATAAACTAGTCATCATTAATGCTAAACTTGCTCCTAAACAAAAAGAAAAGTTGTTGAAAGTGGTGAATAAATGGTCAATAGCCTTCGCTTGATTATATCTAGAACTAACAAGAATCGATCCAAGGATATGCTAGCACCACATCTACATTGATCCGACCATGAAGCCTAGAAGGTAGTCGTAGAGGTGACTAAACCCCAAATTAGAGTAAATTGTTAAGAAAGAAATAGAGCAACTCCTCAAGGTGGGATTTATCTATCCAATCGTGGATAGTGAGTGGGCTAGCTCACCTATAATTGTACCAAAGAAAGATGGTAAATGGTAGGTTTACATTGACTTTAGGTTATTAAATATGGCAACATTTAAGAATCACTTTCCTTTACCATTTGTGGATCAAGTATTAGACACCATATTCAGGCATTGTTATTATAGTTTCTTGGATGGTTATAGTGGCTATAACCAAATTCAAATTATGCTAGAAGACCAAGCCAAGACAACATTCACGAGTCCCTAGGGGACTTCTGCATATTGTAAGATGTCATTTGGCCTATGCAATGCCCCTGCAACATTGCAACACTTGGTCCTTAGTATCTTTCAACAACAAATCAGTAGTGATGTTGAAGTTTTCATGGATGACTTCTCCACCTCTGGAGCTACATTTAAGCAAGCCTTGGACAAACTTGAGCAAGTACTAAAGAGATGTGTTGAGACAAACCTATGACTCAATTGGCAAAAGAGCCATCTCATGGTCCAAGAAGGCATTATGCTAGGGCACCGAATTTTGCAGAAAGGGATTGAGGTAGACCCAAAAAAGATAAGGTTCATCTAAGGAATAACACACTAACCAGAGACTGTCAAAGATGTTTGGTCATTCCTTGGACACACTAGTTACTATTAGCACTTTATTGAGAATTTTTTAAGGATTTCTAAACCATTAGTAGAACTTACAAAGAAAGATGCACCTTTCATATGGACCAAGAAATGGGAAAATGCATTCCAACAATTAAAAGAGAAATTCATAGAAACACCAATCCTATGAGCACCTGATTGGTCCAAACCATTCCATATCATGATAGATGCATATAACTATGCTTTAGCAGTCGTGCTCATGTAGATGGATGACAAGAAACATCCATATTATATCCATCGAGTGAGTTGAAGCATTGTGGGGGCATAATTAAATTACACCACCATGGAAAAAGAATTAATGGCAATGATGTATGCACTAGAAAAGTTTAGACATTATGTGCTAGATTACAAAATATTTGTACATATGGACCATAGTGCAATTCACTTCCTTATGAATAAGCCGACAGTGAGTCCTCGTGTTATACGGTGGCTTGTGATCTTGCAGGAATTCAATATTACTATGGTAGATCGAAAAGGGACCGAGAATGTGGTCGCAAACCATCTTTCTCACTTAAGATGGGATAACAAAGAGGAGGAGAGCCCACTTTTTGATCAATTTCTAGACAAACTCCTCTTTACTAGAGCAATAAATGAACAAACACCTGAAAAAGCAATATGGTATAATGGCATCCTCACATATCTTCTCACTCAAGAGATGCCACAAGACTTAGATTTTGGGAAAAAGGAACAATTTCTTCATCAGGTCAAATACTTCATGGAAATTAATGAACACCTTTACAAGGTGTGTACCAATGGCTTGATCCATTGGTGTGTCCTTAACAAAGATCAACTACGTGTTTTCTAGGATGCTCATGAAGGACCTTGCGGAGACCACTATGCAAGGAGATGCATGGCCATAAAAATCCTAATAGCAGGATACGATTGGCCCATAATCTTTAGGGATGTCCACCAATTTGGTAAGTCTTATGAATGTTGTCAACGTGATGGGGGGATGACCGCTTATATGGAAGGTCCTCAATAGTGGATTCAACCACTAGAACCTTTCAACATATGGGGTGTTGACTTCATGGGTCCCATCACACCCATGTCTAATAGGAAAGTGTACATTATAATAGCAGTTGACTATTGCATAAAATGGGTTGAAGAAGCAACCGTTATAGATTGCACATCATCCACTACTGCCAGATTTATAAAACAACTTATCGTAAATAGGTTTGGGGTGCTACATTCACTAATTTCTAATAATGGAACTCATTTCACAGGTGCCACATTTAGAAAATTAATGCAACGCTTGGGGGTAAAACATAAATTAATGACACCTTACCACTCCCAAGCCAAAGGTCAAGCAAAGGTAACCAACCAAGAGGTTACAAAAATATTAATGCGAACCATTAGCAAATATAGGAAGGATTGGAACACAAAACTTAATGATGATCTTTGGGCTTATCGATCAACTTGAAAACTTCCTATTAGATATTCTCTCTATGAGTTAGTGTACAGAAAACTTCCAACACTCCCAATTCAATCTGAGCTCCGTACACTTTAAACGGCCTATGAACTAAACGTTGACCTAAGTTTAGCACAAAAGGAAAGATAGATCAATTTGAATGTGCTAGACAAAAATCACTTAGTGGCCCTATCCTTGAATGAGGTGAGCAAGGCATTCAACAAGTAATGCCATGACCTTAGAATTTGGAAAATAAGGTTTCAACCAAGAGATAAGGTCCTCTATTGGAACCCCACACATGTATCTCAAAAGGCAAAATTTC
>MNCI01003636.1:31125-66936 GCA_015680685.1 Gnetum montanum | reverse complement strand
GTTTCAAACTACTTTGAAAATTGCTAAAGAATCCAAAGAGAAAAATAGTGATCGTAATCATAGATGACGAAAAGAAGCTGAATGTGCCTACAAAGAAGTAAGGGCAAAGCTGCTGCAATAGAGGAAGTTGTGAAGTTTGACTCTGATGATGAAACTGAATGTGACATTTGTTAATATGAACATTCAAAGGGATGTTGCCCTATGGTGTCAAACTTACAAGAATCTAGAGTGTACGCATTGAACCCTTGCCTAGCACGTAGGCAAGCTCCAAGACAATTACCTTATCCTCAAGGTAGTCCAAGACAGTTCCACCAACAACAACAAGCTTACTACCCAAGTGGAACTCCTTTACAACATTATGAATAGTACCAACAATGGTACCAATCACAGTCATGGGGAATGCCACTACCAAGACAGCAGTACCCTTATAGGCAACCAGATCCATATGGGTACTATGTTCAACAACCCATCTCCCCTGGAAGTTCAGCAAGTCATGCATCATTCCAATATCACTATTACCCTCCAGAGTACCACTGAACACATTCAGCATCTACTCAAGGGGAAAACCCATATCAGTATCCTCATCATCCTTCACATCCCTCTGCACCTACACCTCCACCTTCAACTCAGTTACCTCTTGCTTCATCCATGCAGGGTGAAATTCCTCCACAGCCGCAACAACGAAATGTTACAAGGGCTATACATTCACAACCAGTTTTCAACCCAGTGGTCTAGATAATCAATCAAAGAAATGACCTTTCTTCTAGCCTAGCAGTCCTCTCTAACCCTCACAACCTACTCCAGTTGATCGCCCTGCATCTCTAGTACCCTCATCCTCTACATCAAATACCTTCAAGCACCCTTCAAACCAAGTGCTGCCTAGGATCCACACTGTAATGCTAACTCATGCTATTTTTGACTAGATCAAGGCTGGCAACCTTCATACAAAAAGATTTGATCTAGGAAGTTGACTCATCTTTCTACAGATTGTTGGACAAGAGCCATACAAGGCTCTTCTTGACTCTAGTTATGGAGTTAACCTCATCTCCCATGATATGTACAAAGCCTAGAACCTACCACCTCTTAAGAAGAGCAACATCCATTTACAATTAGCAGATTAGTCAATTACGGTCCCTTTGAGATTAGTAGAGGACATTGTGACCATAGTTTGTGGGTGGTCCTATCCTGTTGATTTTCTGGTAATCAAGGTGAACAACTACAAAAGTGACTTCCCCATCATCATGGGAAGGGCTTGGTTAAGCATGGTCGATACGCAAATGGGTATAAGGAACCTATCTCTTAAAATATCTAAGGAGAATGACTTAGGAAAAATCAAGAAGAAGCATATTCCATGCATCGCATATAGCAATAACAGGTGCAATTGTGTGCAAAAGATTTGGTCCATTAACAGCACATACATTAAGGCATGTAATCAGTGTGCGCAAGAAGTTAATATTCAATGGTGTCTGTACGTAGCAACCACAAAGCAAGAGGGCTCCCAGTGGCTAATAGCTAATTCAGATAGCAGCACAATATGCATGGAACCAACTAAGAGTTTAACTTGTGCATATGTAGAAGGCATGGACAAAATTGAAAAAGTCCATTCCCAACTCTCTAATGAAGATGATGATAATTGTTGGGGAAAGTTGGAGATCCTTGATCACTTTAAGCAAGAGCCCTTAGAACTTAAAAGTTTACTAGTCAGAATGGAGTATGCAGTTGTAAGGAATGATAAACTAGTCATCATTAATGCTAAACTTGCTCCTAAACAAAAAGAAAAGTTGTTGAAAGTGGTGAATAAATGGTCAATAGCCTTCGCTTGATTATATCTAGAACTAACAAGAATCGATCCAAGGATATGCTAGCACCACATCTACATTGATCCGACCATGAAGCCTAGAAGGTAGTCGTAGAGGTGACTAAACCCCAAATTAGAGTAAATTGTTAAGAAAGAAATAGAGCAACTCCTCAAGGTGGGATTTATCTATCCAATCGTGGATAGTGAGTGGGCTAGCTCACCTATAATTGTACCAAAGAAAGATGGTAAATGGTAGGTTTACATTGACTTTAGGTTATTAAATATGGCAACATTTAAGAATCACTTTCCTTTACCATTTGTGGATCAAGTATTAGACACCATATTCAGGCATTGTTATTATAGTTTCTTGGATGGTTATAGTGGCTATAACCAAATTCAAATTATGCTAGAAGACCAAGCCAAGACAACATTCACGAGTCCCTAGGGGACTTCTGCATATTGTAAGATGTCATTTGGCCTATGCAATGCCCCTGCAACATTGCAACACTTGGTCCTTAGTATCTTTCAACAACAAATCAGTAGTGATGTTGAAGTTTTCATGGATGACTTCTCCACCTCTGGAGCTACATTTAAGCAAGCCTTGGACAAACTTGAGCAAGTACTAAAGAGATGTGTTGAGACAAACCTATGACTCAATTGGCAAAAGAGCCATCTCATGGTCCAAGAAGGCATTATGCTAGGGCACCGAATTTTGCAGAAAGGGATTGAGGTAGACCCAAAAAAGATAAGGTTCATCTAAGGAATAACACACTAACCAGAGACTGTCAAAGATGTTTGGTCATTCCTTGGACACACTAGTTACTATTAGCACTTTATTGAGAATTTTTTAAGGATTTCTAAACCATTAGTAGAACTTACAAAGAAAGATGCACCTTTCATATGGACCAAGAAATGGGAAAATGCATTCCAACAATTAAAAGAGAAATTCATAGAAACACCAATCCTATGAGCACCTGATTGGTCCAAACCATTCCATATCATGATAGATGCATATAACTATGCTTTAGCAGTCGTGCTCATGTAGATGGATGACAAGAAACATCCATATTATATCCATCGAGTGAGTTGAAGCATTGTGGGGGCATAATTAAATTACACCACCATGGAAAAAGAATTAATGGCAATGATGTATGCACTAGAAAAGTTTAGACATTATGTGCTAGATTACAAAATATTTGTACATATGGACCATAGTGCAATTCACTTCCTTATGAATAAGCCGACAGTGAGTCCTCGTGTTATACGGTGGCTTGTGATCTTGCAGGAATTCAATATTACTATGGTAGATCGAAAAGGGACCGAGAATGTGGTCGCAAACCATCTTTCTCACTTAAGATGGGATAACAAAGAGGAGGAGAGCCCACTTTTTGATCAATTTCTAGACAAACTCCTCTTTACTAGAGCAATAAATGAACAAACACCTGAAAAAGCAATATGGTATAATGGCATCCTCACATATCTTCTCACTCAAGAGATGCCACAAGACTTAGATTTTGGGAAAAAGGAACAATTTCTTCATCAGGTCAAATACTTCATGGAAATTAATGAACACCTTTACAAGGTGTGTACCAATGGCTTGATCCATTGGTGTGTCCTTAACAAAGATCAACTACGTGTTTTCTAGGATGCTCATGAAGGACCTTGCGGAGACCACTATGCAAGGAGATGCATGGCCATAAAAATCCTAATAGCAGGATACGATTGGCCCATAATCTTTAGGGATGTCCACCAATTTGGTAAGTCTTATGAATGTTGTCAACGTGATGGGGGGATGACCGCTTATATGGAAGGTCCTCAATAGTGGATTCAACCACTAGAACCTTTCAACATATGGGGTGTTGACTTCATGGGTCCCATCACACCCATGTCTAATAGGAAAGTGTACATTATAATAGCAGTTGACTATTGCATAAAATGGGTTGAAGAAGCAACCGTTATAGATTGCACATCATCCACTACTGCCAGATTTATAAAACAACTTATCGTAAATAGGTTTGGGGTGCTACATTCACTAATTTCTAATAATGGAACTCATTTCACAGGTGCCACATTTAGAAAATTAATGCAACGCTTGGGGGTAAAACATAAATTAATGACACCTTACCACTCCCAAGCCAAAGGTCAAGCAAAGGTAACCAACCAAGAGGTTACAAAAATATTAATGCGAACCATTAGCAAATATAGGAAGGATTGGAACACAAAACTTAATGATGATCTTTGGGCTTATCGATCAACTTGAAAACTTCCTATTAGATATTCTCTCTATGAGTTAGTGTACAGAAAACTTCCAACACTCCCAATTCAATCTGAGCTCCGTACACTTTAAACGGCCTATGAACTAAACGTTGACCTAAGTTTAGCACAAAAGGAAAGATAGATCAATTTGAATGTGCTAGACAAAAATCACTTAGTGGCCCTATCCTTGAATGAGGTGAGCAAGGCATTCAACAAGTAATGCCATGACCTTAGAATTTGGAAAATAAGGTTTCAACCAAGAGATAAGGTCCTCTATTGGAACCCCACACATGTATCTCAAAAGGCAAAATTTCAAACATTGTGGGAATGACCTTATATAATTGATCAAACCTTTCCCTCTAGGGCCATGATAATTTACAAACCTAACAACCCAAATAAAAAGTAGTTGGTCAATATCCAAAAAATTAAACCTTTCCTAGAACCAAGATTGGCCAATGTAACTACCACCTCACCTGATGGACACCCACATTCTATTTTTCAGATCTCCTCCTTCCAACTTAGTCATGGGGGAGATGTCCATCCATGCTAATCATTACCATGGCCTCTTAGTTTTTCTACCTTTTTGTTTTTCACATTTTTTGATTTTACAAATTTTTGATTTTCAAATTTTTCTAGTTTTATATTATTTTTAGTACATTTAAATTTTCTTGATTATTTTACACTTTCTTATATATTTTACTTTATTTTGTCTCTTATGTTTCTTTTGATTAAGTGTGCTATTTTCACATTTTTGCTAATAAATCTACTTTATTGTCACAAGACACAATGTTGCTATTGTTATTTACTAATGATGGTTTGTGCTCAATGTGTGATTATTGATGTCTGGTTTCTATTTTTGAATTCTGATATCTGATGACTTTGACATAGTTTATTTTTTATAGAATAGGTAGTGAGTCCACGTCATCCACCCATCCAATGAACTCTATGGTTTTCCTCATTCTAGGAATTTGAGGTTCCTTTTTCATTAAAGAAACTTTAAATCAATCAGTGACCTTGGTAGTTCCAAAATTAGGAAGGATACAAAGATTTGTAAAGGGTGTGACTTCAATGGGACTCAATACTCTTTGTACTCTTCTTCTTGCTTGAGTGTTTTTCGTGGACTTCTTACCATTCCATACCACCCAATGATAGGAAGCCAAATAATGTTGTTGCATGGTGTGGTTCCCATCATTCAAAAAAAATAACAAAAATGATGGGAATTCAAAGCACACCCCTTCAACATGAATAAGTCCTCGCATGGTGTGGTTTTCATTTCAAAAAAAAAAAATGGGAATTCAAAGCACACCCCTTGGACAAATAAAAGGGCTACAAGCAATAGTTATGGGACTCGAAAGACATACACTTATGCCTAAAGGTCCCCTCTAACTAAGGTCTTTTCTCTCTCACTTCCTACTTCTCTCTCCTCTTTGTGGAATGATGATTGTCTTGCAAGGACACTCATGTCTCGAGCGGGTGGATCAATCTTAGCGTAGCAATGCGAAGTAATTGAAAAAGGATGGTTTTGGTCTAGACTGAGGATGGAACTTCTCGGGTCATTTTAACCATAATTCCACAAGGGACTTCTTATGACCTTAATTTGGAACTCCATTCCACCTTCTCTATCATCCATCCATGCTACCCTAACTCACCTCACTATTAAGTTCTATGTTATGTTCTATGTCTTAGTCTGACGTATTAGGATTCTTGAGGGAATTCTTTTGGGTTGGTCCTTAACTTGGCATGATCATTAAATCAACTATGGGACCCATGGACTCCTTAGTTGAGGTTATGCAAGGGCAAAAAGGACATGAGCCTACTATGGGGAGGCCCCACTTGCATAGCATTTAGCTTGATTAGTTAAGGTTCCTTACCTTTGACATCATTACAGTCTTATATTTTGTATTTTCAATTGTGTAAACTGCTCAGTACTCCTTAATCTTTCATTACATTCAATCCATTAAATCAAATTTTTCCATTTTTCCAAATTTATGAAGTTCAATGTCCTATTCTCATGATTTCATACTATTCTTGGTCTTCTAAGCTTTCATTTGATCCTAATTTCATCGAAAAATTCCTTGTATTTTGAAAGTTTGACCAAAGTCAACGATGGTCAATAGCTGTGTCATTGAGCCCTCGTCGACGCAACCAACCCTATCAATGAGGCCTTGTCGTCGAGGCCTCATCGACGCAATACAAAAATACTATATATATCGTTAGACACTTTGGAATTCTTTGTGATTTGCTCATAACACACAGGGAATTTTTCAATTTTTCAGAGCCTAGAACCTTTCAAAGTCCATAACTTTCAAACCATTTGTCCAAATCACTCCATTTTTTGACCCTACACTTACCCAAGGTAAGATCTTTATCTTGGGGGGCCATAGACCTTGAGGTTTCTAATGCAATTTTCAAATATTTTTTCTAACTTCCCTAAGGGTTAGTAACTTTAATCATACATAAACATCAACTTTTTCCAAGTTAACCCTTCCAACAACCTTCAAGATGATTTATCAATGATAAGCCATAAATAGAAATAACAACTAAGTTAATCAAATCAGCCATAATCACAACTTAGTCAAGTGTAACTACACTCAAGAGTTAAGGTATCCCAATTTTTTTAAGGTTACACAATGATTGCTAAATCCACAGTTCTATTGTGATTGCAAATGGCACCCAAACAAAAGCCCCTGTAGGAACGAGAACCCTCACAACCATGGGAGAAATGACATAGAGCTAGAAGGGGCTAGCAAGAACAAGGCCAAGAACAACAAGAGGTAACACATGCAATGGGACCTTTTTAGGAGGAGCCTAAAGTGGAATCTATTCAACAGATTCCAGAAGAAGAAGTCCCTACTAAACAATCACAACAAGGAGAAGCACCTAGACTTGTGCCTAGGCTTGAGGTCACTCTAACTCAAGCCTACCTAGACATCATCAAGTCTCGAGAGATCCAAAGATTAGTTCTTCAAGAGATAAAATTTGGGCCATTTTCGGAAAAAGCTCCAAAGGATGTCAGAACACAATTGCAAACCTCTCCCATGTGGCCAATCATCATGACCAGTGGGAAGTGGTACATGGAAGAGACTTATCTCTTTTGGAATAGCCGAAGGCTAGGGTCCGTTGTAAAAATCAAGGACGTTCAAGTGTCCTATTCGATGGAGGCCATCACATAAGCACTAGGGTTGCCTAACATCAAAACATAGCTAGCGGAGATATCAACAAAAGGTGATCCTAAGGCGAAAAGGGAATGGATAATAAAGAGTATGGTGCACTCACACCGATAGAGCTAATTTATTTCAAGATTGTGACCTATCACCTCAATCCAACGGTGAGGCCAAGTAAGGTGATTTCCTTCTTCGCTCGTGCATGTGCTACTCTAAGTAGAAAATTTCCCATTAACCTTCCACAGCTAATTTATTTGGAGATTGAGAAGTGCTTCAAGGAGAAAAAACATGGAAGGAGGACCTTGCCCTTTCCATGCCTTATAAGAAAAATTTGTAAGAGGACACGTATTATTCACTATTCTAATGACACTCTCAGGCATACTCCCTTGGCCTCATGGGCAGAAATCATGAAGGACAAAATGCCAGTAGCCATCCAAAAAGAGGAGCTACTACCACCACCACCCACTTAAGAGACAACACTAGAGGCACACACAATCCTTGAGTGTCTACAACAAATCCGAGAGTAGCTATTAAGTGAACAAGAGCAACAGACAAGAACGAGTGGGGCGAATTCATTTGTATATCGACCAACAATGAGTCACCTTAATGAGATGGCTCAAACAATTAGCTAGATGGAGAGGGGTGGTTCCATTTTCTCTACCTAAAGAATGCAACTGCCTTCAAGGTTAGATCCCAATGCTTAGGAAGTGATGATGTCACTAGCGACACATCATTTATTCCTAGAAATCTCTGGGAATGCTACCACTTTCTCGGTCAGGTTGGAGGAAGGTGAAGAGGCAACTATCTTGGTGATGTAGCGCCAAGGGTAGGAAACAAAGGCAGAAGGGGTTGTTGACCATGTAGCTGAAGCACTGAATGCACCGACAACATCTGTACCAAATGTATCTGCACTCCAAGATGTGCAGATATCTGCAAGAACAATCAGTGAGAAATTAAATGTAGCCCAGCATGACCAACTGTTGAAATGACTGGTGGGAACCAAACAACCGACTCTGGATATTTTTGATCTTTTAAAGAACATCATTGCAACCCAGTTGGAGCTACTGAATGCAAGGGGCAAATGCATCATTTTGAAGGGGCAACTAGAAATGGCCCAAGAGCAAAATCAACGCTTGGCCATGGAGGTTGCTAAACTTCATGCCCAACTTGCAAAGCAAACAATCCCCAACCTAGCAATGACAAGAGATGAAGCTATCAAATAGCTTCAGGAATGACTTGAAAAGGCTGAGGAGGAAGCAGTAATGGCCATCTTCAAATAGTCCATGGTAGAAGTAGAAACACATTCAATTAAAAAGAACTTGAATCAAATGTGCCAAGAAAATGAAACACTAACAACACAAAATCATCACCTACGAAATGTTGATGCTCAAAGAGATCCAATGTAGGAATTCATTCATCAACAACAGGAGCAACTTACCAGGGTCAACACTAAATTGAGAAAATTGGCTACAGAGAACTGAAATCTATCAATGGAGGAGGTGCACACCTTGCAATAAAAGTCTGCTATCAAAATTGCCATCTAGAAGAACAAAGCTCTCAAGTTTGAGAGGGTGAAAAATCACTATAGGGACTAGGTTGGCTTGAAAAAAGGAATTAATGAAAAAGAAATCCAGATGGTGAAACCTAAAGTGAATGAAGCCCTCTAGTAACTCTAGTAAGGAAGAGAGAAGTGGTAGCCCATTCTTAATGGGATTGATGCCTACAACAAAGTGGAGATCCACTTGAAGGAGTTACAGATTGAAGAAATGACAAAATATATGGAGTTGGCCAATCTTCGTTACACAAACCTAGCAATGCTGACAGCTGAACTGTCATGATTAGAATTGGAGAAGCAAGTGGCTAGCTTGTATTTGCTATACAAGGCTGAGTTCAAACATCACAAAGACACCAAGTAAAAGCTTGAGACTACTAACACTAAACTCAAATTCCTCAAAGAATGATTCACAGATCAACGATCCATCATCAAGGACCTAGCCAAATGGATGAATGACTACCAGGAGCTAAAGAACACAATGCAAGCATTCGACATTGAACGCAAACAATTCGTTGTCTAGTTTATCAATGTCAAGGAGTTGTTTCTAGTGATCTCGTGTCCTTGGGATGTGCCTATTCCAACCCACATTGGGAAAGTTGTGTTGATGATGCATGATCCTAGGAGTAAGGAGAAAAGGAAAGTATTGCTGGATGCTTTCCACCTAACACCTGAAGTTGCAGTAGTAGTAGGACAACCACAGCCTCAACCACTGCTAGTGCGTGAAATTGGTGAAGGTCCTTTGAAGCCTCAAGAACCACCACCGCTTGGAACCATTTGACCTTCTCCAACAAGCTTCACATCATCAAGGAACATGTTGTCCATTTTTTGATGAGTTGTGTCATGGTGTTCAATTCTATGTCTTGAACACCACCATTTTTGTAATGTGTTGATTCGTACACCTGGGCACTCCATTTTTTGTCAAGTCAATCAAGTTTGTTTTGTTGAAATAAATGTCAATCAACGATCCCATACCTTTCCAATTTTGTAAAGAAACTCGAGGATGAGTTTTCATTCAATCATGGGGATATGATGAGTCGTTGTTGGTTGGTTGTGTTGACGAGGCCTCGTCAACGTAGCTGACCACGTTGACAAGGCCTTGTCCATGAGGCCACGTCGACACATTTTGACCTGCGTCAATGATGCCTCGTCAACACGATGTCTATCCATCACCTATAAATACGTGCCTACCCACCGCATTTATGAAAATCAAGATTTCAATTGTAGTGAAGCTTTTGCATTTTTTCCACTTGATAGTTAGAATTTTTTCCTTGTGTCTGCAACATGAGTCATTTACAATATGGATCTTTATTTGAGCATTGTTGTACCTGAGCACGATAGTGTGTACAACAATAAAGATGAGCTTTTTGGTAAACCTTGCAGCACTTTGGATAGATTAGCTCTCTTATTTATGCATTCAATGTTTCAATTATTTGTTAATTATTTTCAATTATTTCGCAATTATTTTCTAGTAATTGAGTTAATGAGATTATTAAGCTAGATAGATTCAATACATAAGTACGATCGCTTCAAGTGTAACAAGTATTCACTTGGTAATCCTAGCATCGTTATCACTTAGTACACCCAATAGCATAGTGTTTGGTTGCCCAACAATGAATACATGGGTTTAGGACGTGTACAAAAAGTGGAAACATATACTTATGTTAGAATTAGTTAAATGATTAGTTAATTAGTAACTTAGATTAATTAATTAAACTCCTTTTTATCTACATTTCAAGCACCTATAATATAAAATACAAAATGATAAAAATCATATGCCTCGATTACACTTAACCATACCAATGAATGTCACAAGTGTAATTGGGAGGACAACGATTGACTTTAAGGTTAGATTCACTTCCTAAAGGGTTAGTACATTGGAAATAATAAAGTCCACGAAATCTGACCGAGTCACACATGAATGCTTCGTGATTCATATGGTTGGACGTAGGGGTACCTCATTGCTTATCAGAAGGCATTGATCACTACACAAGAGGAGAATAAACAACTTGCTACTAATAATGAAAGGTTGAACACTATTGAGAAATAGAAAAACATTTTGGAAAAAAGCATCCACCAGTTGATGGAGCAACTGGTGAGGATCAACCAAGATATAAGTAGATTGGTCAGAGAGAACTAAATCCTCTAATGAAAGAGGTCCTTGTAATCTTCCAAAAATCTATGATTGAGATAAGTGCATGGCAAAACGTGGCCAAGAAACATGAAAAGCTAAAGGAGCACTTCCGAGATCAAGTTGGCATGTACAAACAGATTAATGAAAAAGACATCCAAATAGCAAAGAGCTTCATCAATTCCATGTCAGTGTAGGATCCTGACTAGCAACCCATCTTGGATAGTTATGCTCTTGTCCACCAAGCAAAAGTAAAGAACAAGGACCTACAGATTGAAGATTTGAAAGAGTACATGGCATTGGCTAACCTTTGCTACACCAACCTTGTCATGTTAATAGCAAATCAGCCCAAAAATGAGTTGGAACAACAAGTAGTAACCACTTATGCCTTGTATGAAAAGAGTCTGCAAATAGGAAAAATGCTCTACAAAAACTTCACATGGCAAACTAGTAATTAAGGCTTACTACCATGAGAAAAGAGATGTAGCCTTGAACCAAGCCAAAAGATTAATCGATTATCATAAACTAAAAGAAAGGGTCGAAGCTTTCGAGGAGGAATGATGACAGTTTGTAGCATGGTACATGATAGCAAATCAAATGTTCCCACAGCTACCATGTCCATGGGATGTACTAGTTCCAGCACACATCGGCTCATCAACCTGGACAATACATGATCCAAGAATGGAGGAGGAGAAGTTGTAGGTGCTCTTAAACCACTATAAATTTCAAAGGGTTGACAACAAAGGGAAGCAGCCCATGGAAGAGCCAGTACCTTCGAGAACTACATAAGCTTCCCTAATTTTTTTATTCTATTGTTTTGTCATGATGTGTCCATTTTTGTAAAACACCACTGTGACATGAAAGAATTAGTCAATAATCTCATACCTTTCCAATATTTTGTAAAGAACTTGTTTCTCATTTTTGTTTAACTCAAGGATGAGTTTTCATTCAGTCATGGGGGTATGATGAGTTATGTTTTGTAGAGTTGTGATATCGGGTATTCGATATTGGGGCCGCAATGTCGAATATCTAGTATCGGGGTACAACCTCCAATGTTGGGGATCTGATATCTTCCCTTCCGTGCTAGCCTATAAATAGCACACTTGGATGCATAGTTGGGATATACAAACATAGGAAGATAGATTCATAGATTTTGATAGATTTCAAGTTTTGTTAGTTTCCAATGCATGCCCGTAGTGTGATGTTAGGTGATAGGATGACATCCTTATTCAAGTGTGACGTACTTGGACATGTTACATGTTCAAAAATAAAGATCGAGATTACTTCCATCATTACAACATCCACTTAGCTTTATTATTGTTAATTGCTTAAATATTTACTATTTTCCTTAGTTAATGTTGTCATTCATTGCTCTTTATTATTTCTATCATTAAGCAAAATAAGTACGACTAATCACAAGCATGTAAGTAGGATGGATACTTGTTAGATGCATGCATCATGCCTATGTTCGGAGTACTTCTTATATATTTTGTTGCTCATTAGGGATACAGGTCTATTTTTCTCTAAACAATTGAGATTCATAAGACGTTCCTTCTCTACTAGGCTCAAGTCTATGTCAACTTTACTAGTAGTAACAAACATTGGTAACTTTGCTTAGATTAATAGCATAGGCAGTTTTCCATAAACTAGCTCATACGGCAAATATCCTATGGGAAGTTTCCATGTTGTCCTATAGCTCCATAGAGTATCATTTAGTTTAGTGCTCTAATCTTTCCTAAATTTACTAATGATTCTAGTTAATATTCTTTTAATTTCCTAGTGAGTTACTTCCGCTTAACCATTCACTTGGGATGGTATGATGTAGTCAACTTATGGTTCACCCCAAGTTGTTGCATGAGCTTTTTGAATGTAGCACCCATGAAGTGTGTTTTGTTATCTGATATGAGCATTTGTGATACTCCAAATCTGTTTACTGCATGCTATTGAAAAAATTTAGCAGTTTTTTTTTGTTGTATAATCCTTGACTGCAACTACTTCTACTCAGTTAGTACAATAATCAACCATCACAATGATGTATGCTTTCACATTTAACATCAGTGCAATAGGCCCCGTGAAATCAATGATGTATGCTTTCATATGTCAAATGGTTTCAATGGTTGAATCCATTATTGTGGCCCTTCATTTCTAGCCATTATTCCTTAGCCGTGCTAACATCTCTTAGAAGATTGGGTGAAGTTATGTGCATTCTAGAATATGATAGGCTAGAAGTAGTCTACCATCATCAGCTTGAGTGTTGTTTTGTATCCTGCGTAGTCATCACCGCATGGTCCTTCATGTGCATCTTGTAGAAATCTTTGTTGGTTCTCCTCTAGAACATACCATCTCACTAGTCCATTAGCATAAATCTTGTAGAGATTTCCATTTATTTCCATATATCTTTTCACTTTATGGAGGAACTGCTCTTTCTGTTTTCTATTCCACTTGACAAGGAATTCATGTGTGAGAAGATAAGTCATATAATCAGTGACCTATGATTTCTTTGTCGAGTTGATAGCCATTGTCATCTTTGTGAACAAATTTTCATCAAGGAACCAGTTGAATAATGGTTCTTCTTGCTCCTATGGTTCTCATTATAGCCTTGACAAGTGATCTACTACGATGTTCTCTATTCCCTTCTTGTCAATCATAGTGATGCTAAATTCTTATAATATTATGAGCCACCTTATCATCCTAGGACTCACTACCAATTTATTCATTAGGAATCTAGTTGCACTATGGTCTATGTGGACATAGATAGGATACTTGAGCACGTAATGTTTGAATTTTTCCAATGGGTACACCACGACCATAAGCTCCTTTTCAATAGTGGTGTAATTAAGTTGTGCTCCGATGATGCTTTTGTTGATATAGTGTATGTAGTATGGTCTGTTTTAATCATCAAGCTACATTAGTACTACGCTCAATGCATAATTAGAAGCATCTATCATTATGTGAAAGGGCTTAAACCAATCTAGAGCTCTAAGGATTGGTGTTTCTATTAACTTTTATTTTAGTATCTCAAATGCCTTCTCACATTGCTCGATCCACTAGAATGATGCATGCTTCTTAGTTAATTGTATAAGGGCTTGGCTATTTTGGAAAAATTTTCTATGAATCTTTGATAATATCCTATATGTCCTAGAAATTATCTGACCTCTTTAATGGTTTGTGGCCTCTAGGTGATGTTATAAATAACTCTTATCGTTTCTGGTTCTACCTCTATTCCTTTCTGTGATACCTTATGTCCCATAACGATCCCATCTTGGACCATGAAACGACTTTTTTGCCAATTGAGCTTCAAATTAGTTTCAACACATCTTTTCAATACCTACTCCAAATGGTCCAATGCTTGCTTGAAATCTAGTTCGTAAGTAGAGAAATCATACATAAATACTTTACGCCATTATCAATTTGTTTATGGAAGATGCCTAGTACTAATCTCTAGAAAGTAGCGGGTGCATCGCACAAGCTGAAAGACATTTTCTTGTAAGCAAATGTTTCCCATGGACTAGTGAATATAGTCTTTTCTTGGTCTTCTAATGCAATGTAGATCTGGTTGTATCCATTGTAACCGTCAAAGAAGCTATAGTACTGATGTCCCACTATGATATGTAGGACCTAGTTAGCAAATGACATAGGAAAATGGTCCTTGGATGTCATGGAGTGTAATAGCCAGAAATCAATATAGACTTTCCACTTGCCACCCTTCTTTGGAAAAATGACCAAATGGCTAACCCATTCACTGTCTACGATGGGGTAGATGAATCTTGCTTTCAGTAACTTTTCCAATTCTTGTTTTACTACTTCCTTGAGCTTAGGATTCAACCTTCTTTGAGGTTGGTGACATGGCTTGATAGCTAGATCTGTGTATATCTAGTGTTAACATATTCATGGATCAATGCATGTTATCTCATCATAAAACCATGCAAACGCTATTGGCCATTTATTAACTACTTCCAATAATCTCTTCTTCTAATCTTTATCAAGGTTAGTGTTCATGGTTACCAATTTTTTATTATTTAGAAAGGCATATTCTAGCACATTTGGTAGGGCTTTTACCTCTAATGGTTCTAGATCAAACTTGTTTAGGATCTCTAACTATTCCCATTCAATATCTCCTTCCTAGTGTGAATGTGCATAGGGGTGTTTCCTTCTTAACTATTCTAACTTATCCATTTCCTTCACATAGGCACTTATGATCTAATTGGTTGGTTCCATATATATTTTAGATTTTGTATCTTTATTAATAATTAGTCACTAGGTGTCCTCTTCTTTAGTGGTTGCTACATATAGACATTGTAGGACACACATTTCTTCTACACACTAGTTGCATGTTGTGCTCTTCCTTTATTTAACAACCCAAATTCTCCACACATAGTTACACCCATTATCGTTGTATTCGATACATAAAACTTGGCATCTTTGTATAATTCCAACTTCATCTTCCACGAAAATCTCTAAGGACAAATCTCTAATTCTAAGCTTAGCATCCATAGTGTTAAGTCATGCCCTTTCCATTATTATAGGAAATTCCCCCTTGTTTTTCCCCATGTGGATTACTAACAAGTTGGTAGGGTAGGACTACCCACTAAAGGTAGTGATGACATCATCCACTTGTTCAAGTGGGATAGTGATTGACTAATTTGCAAGCTCTATGCGAATATTCCATTTTCTTAGTAGTGAAAGATTCCAGGCTTTATACATATCATGTGAAATTGAGTTCACTCATGACCAATAATCTAGTAGAGCTTTGCATGGTTTATGACCTACTATTTGGAGATATATCAAGGGACTTTCTAGATTTGTCCTTTTATGGGAAAGCACTCCTACCTTAATCCAATGTGTAATGGTTTGGGTAAGCATGACAATAGTTAAATTTTGGTTGGTAGAACATGGAAGCTTGGTTTCCTTGGAGGAGTATGTGTAGATGAGGTTGATGTAGATGGAGTCTCCATCCTTTGAACCCTTTATGGACTTGTTTGGAAGAATGGACATTTCCTGGATTGGGGTTCATTCATTATTACTTCCTCCTATGTGTTTACTACCCTTGTTACATTCTTTTGTTATGGTTGTGATGGTAGCTCTCCTTACATAACTAGTGGTGGCACTAGTAGTAAAGAATTGGAAGGTTGGTTAGATGGACCAACTACTGGTTGATGTGTGTAGAGATTGGGATCCATCCTTGGAGTCATGGATCTATAATGTTGAGGTGGATAACAAGAAGAAAAAGTGTGAACTGAAGCATTCTCGAGAGAGATTAGACGTTGTGCATAATATCGATAAGGATCTGGTTGCTTGTATGGATATTGTTGCCTCGGCGGTGGCATTACCCATGCTTGTGCCTATTGCCACTACTACTAGTATTGCTCCTATAGTTACGGATAAGCTTTGCTTGGGTAGTAAGCTTGCTGAAAGGGTTGTTTAAGATTACCTTGAGGATAAGGTAGTCGTCTTGGCATTTTCTTTTTGACAAATTGGATTGAGTGCATATGCCCCAAACTATTGCAAGTGGACCTTAACAAGGCAACATCCCTTAGGATGTTCATACTGGCACACCTTGCATCCTTCCTCTTCTTCTAAATTAGAGTTCATACACTCCTCAACTATAGCAACTTTTCCTTTCTGTTTATAACCTTCTCATCCATAATCTCTTCTCTTTTTCTTGTCTTTGCCTTTGTTAACTGCTTGTTCAATCCTTTCTTCCACTATCTTACGAGCTATAGCAAAAATTTTGTCCACCAAGTCCTACATTTTTTCCATCTTTGTTGCTATATTATTAACTAATTTCTAGATTAGTAGAGTTTTCTTCTAAATTACATCCTCCAAGGTTTCTTCTTCCTATTTGTCACACATTCAAGCATCTCATTTTCTTATTGATGGATCTCAATTATATTCTTCAACTAATTCTCTCTTTTTTAACTTCTCTTCCTCTTTTGCCACTTGGTCTATTAACCTTTATATCCAATGGACAGCCATGTATGATCATCTTCCTTGGGCGTAGATTCCAATGGTCTCTCTGGTTTTGTTTCTTAATCCATCAACAATATATCTAAGTTGTTCCCTCTATGAGAATTCATGGCTTGAGCATCTATGTAGAAGAGAATAATATCTACCCATTGTCGCATCAAGGGATTCATGTGTCCCTTGCTTCCATCCCTAGATTTGCTTTCTTAGGTTAGACACTCTTGAGTAAGTATGATACTTATCAATAAAGAGCTTGAGCATGGTACTCCATCTTCTAATCAATTTCAGTTCTAATGATCTATACTGGCTCTCTACCTCCTTGATGAGTGTTTTTGAAAATAACTATAATTTTTGCTAGTTACTTTCAATGTTTTGAAGGGCATAGGCATCATGGAATGCTTAAAAGTAGTGTTATAAATTTATATTATATCCACCTTCAAATTTGGGAATGTTGTTCATATCAAGTCACTTGATGCAACTATCCTTGTTTGCATCAATGCACTCCAGTCCTCTTCATAACGTGTTCTATCATGACTTCTTTGAACTTCCTTAGTAGATGATGATTTTTCTCTAAGTGTGGAAGTCATGTTATATTTTTGATGCTTGCTTGTGTGTGTGTGTGTGTGTGTGTGTGTGTGTGTGTGTGTGTGTGTGTGTGTGTGTGTGTGTTATATTAAGTTTGATTAAAGATGTGAAGAGTGAACTTTGTAATTCCTTATACAACGAACTTTTTAAGATCAACTACTAAGCACACATTGATACATCCTTGGCAATGGTGCCAATGATGAGCAGTGGTGCATCCCAACACTCTACCATACAAGTCACAAGTGTTCACATGTGACCAAATCGTAATCCATAGATGGACAATCTAATTATGCTAGGAGTTGATATTAAGTTCGTGATCGTTATCTTCTCATTTTAAGTTAGTGAAATTTGAATGTATGGTTTAACTCATAGTGAGACATATGATAGACAATGTTGTAAGGCTCTCATTACTTCTAGTGATGAGCATGACTGTAAATGGAATTAAAGTCTAAGTCTAAGTAACATCGAAATGGAAATCTATTCTATCCTAGAGCAATAAGTATCTGATCCTGGTTTACTAGTCATGTCTTGGGCTTATGTAATTGTTACTAGGATTACCAAGTGGAATCACTACTAAGCAAATCAAGTGAGACCACTAATGGGTTACCAAACAATTACACTTAAACACTCAAAACCAAATATACCCATTCTGCTTAACTAATTAGCACAAAAAGTAAAGTAGTTTGGAATGTAAATGATTAAGCTAAGAAAACAAGAAAATTATGCTAAGTAAACAAAGAATAAAGGAACTAAAGAAATGCTACAATGATGCAAAACAATCTTGATCTTTATTGTCAATCAAGTACAATTCACTCAAATAAAGACTCCAATCAACTACTCAACACCACACTACAGGCATTCACACTATCGCTAAAACTATGAAATGAAACTACAACAATTTGAGTAAAGGTTGGCAAAAATTATTATTAATTGTGCAAGCAAGCATTAGTATTTATAGGGCTACACAACTCCCAAGACATCATATCAACAACAACATAGCATGAGCTATGATATCGCATTTGATTCAAAAAATGGTTTTATCACTTATCGAAATTCTTGCAATTTGTTTCCATGACTTAGAGTTAGAGCTAGAGTGAATGCCCCTAGTGTGGTGAACAATAATTTTATGGAATTTTTATTCAAGTGAATTATTCCTAGACATAATTCATGAATAGAAATAAAGATTAAGATTGTTTTTCATCATTGCAACATCTCACTTAGCATAATTTTACCTTTCTTCATGTTTACTTTTATTAAGTTCTTTGCATTTCCTAAGTCATTTTACATTCCAATGTCTCTTAGTAAGGCAGAATAAGTACGATTGGTTTTGAGTGTAAAGTGTAACTATTTGGTAACCCAATAGTGACTTCGCTTGATTCACTTAGTAATAAAATCACTTGGTAATCCTAGTAATGACTACATCAGCTTAGGATGTGTATGATAAATAGGAATGGTTGCTTATCGTTAATAGGATAGAATGCCTTATATTTTCATTGCACCTAAACATAGAGTTTACAGTCACTTTTACCATGTTGGCACTTAGCGTGATTTGAGCCGAACAGCATCAATATATCATATACCTCACTAAGAGTTAAACCATACAAGTTGCATTTCACTAACTCTACATGAGAAGACAACGATCACAAACTGAACATCAACTATTAGTATACTTACATTGCCCATTCACAGATTACAATGTGGTCACACATGAATGCTTGTGACTTGTATGATTGAGTGTTGGAATACCTAATTGCTCATCAAGATGAAACTCAAAAATAATAATACATCATAATGAGGCATTAGCCTAGTAATAAGATTCTTGATTTGAAAGCTTCAAGTCATGGGTTTAATTTTGGTGAGCAATGTTGAGTCATAAAGTTCTAATTAAACTATATTATAAGAGTCTTAAGTGAGCCATGTCACATTATCAAGTTTCTATAAACTTCTCCAAGAGTTGAACTCTGAGCCATCAATTCACTAAGGTAAAACATGAATAAAAATAATTATTTTAATTTGTTTATAATGTTCAAATGTTAGGAGTCGTCATTTGAAGTGATGGCAATAGGTTTGGTTCTTAGGTCATAAGATCTAGATTTGAGTTTGGGTTCAATCAATCAAAAAGAGTTTAGGCTCATCTGTTGAGCCTCCTAGGATTCCAGTTAGCAAGATAAGCATTAAGCCTTTAAGTGATGATCCTTCCAATGTTCAAACACAAATTCTATACATTACATTAAAAACCTAGGAAAAATTGAAGTTACATATAAAAAGTTCATCAAATGAACAATTATAATGAAAATTGAACCATACATTTGCATGAAGATGAGGATTATGCCCACAAAAATACAAATTTAACTTTCAACATTAAGGGTTTGTCAACCAAGTTATGTTTTGATGGATTGAGCAAAATGACCTCCAAATTTTTAAAAAAAAAAAAATCTCAAACTTATGATGCAAACAACTATGCTCTATAAGATCAAGGCATAACCATTAAATATCTATCTTTTCTAAGCCATCCATATTTTTCCAAATCATATGTCATGTTGAAACCTCAAGTAATATACTTTTGCTTCTAGGCTTAAACAACTATAATAACTAGCACATCATGAGCTCAACCTAAGAGGGTAATGCACTACAAGCCAAACCAAACAAAACAAAACATTAATCTTCTTTGAAAGACTAAAAAAATGAGGGTAAAACTCTTATTATCATATTATCATCACATCATCATCAAAACATAATGCTAAGAGTTGGGCCTTTAGTACGTTTGATGAGACTCACTCGTTTGACAACAAAGGAGCTCAATGAACTTTTGTCAACTTTTGTGTAATGTTTTTGCTATGATTTGCATGAGAGAATAACTTTCAACTACTGAAATATCAAGGGTTGTGACTTAATGGATGGACTTGATCATAAGAAGATTTGTGAGATTTTTATTTGTGACTTAATGTATGAACTTGATCATAAAAAGATTTATAAGATTTTTGTTTATGACTTAATGAATGAACTTTGATCATAAAAAGATTTGTGAGATTTTTTTGTACGATCTTGCATCCAAGGGTGCACCTAAGAGGGTACATGCCTTTGAATAAATCCTAGGCAACTTGAAGAGTTCTTCATGCATGGCATGCTTCCTTGCAACATATTAGAATATTCTCCAAATCAAGAAAGAAGGTTTATTGGTATTACACTTCTTTGGGTCTTCCTTGTCATTCTTACTTTGAACTTCATATTTTACTAATAACTTAATTGTATGTTTCTGAAAAAAAGGACAAAAGAATTGGAGATCTCCTTTATCTTCTACTAATACATGCATAAACTTTGATAACAAACACGTTTAATGAATTAAAGCAACTCTTTATGTGAGAGATGTCTCAAGATAGAGGTTCTCCTAGGCTCTCCCCATGGTTCGGGGACCATGGAACACTCTGAGGTGTCCTTAAGTGGCACTCAAGTGTTAGAAAACCCATCCTAGCTTGGCAATACCAAGCCAGCAGTAGGACTCCCTCCTTTGCATCCCTTTCTAAATCCTCTTCATAGTACCCTTACATGAAGAACTACATGGCCCTAATTTTGTAGTGATCATAGATATGTAGGTAGGCAAGATTGGATAATTTTGATATGATGCCCTATCGAACCTTGTACCAAATCATGAGGGGTCTAGGGATGAGGCGTCTTTGTAGATACATCATCTCCCCTTCCACTAATGATGTCTACAGGGTTACTTATGTACTTGTTTGCAAAGTCCTCGTTCGGAGTTTAGAGGTTCTCCCTGAGGTGTATTCTTTTGTTAAGAAGTTGTTGTGTTGCTCGCTCTCTTCCAAGGGTTGCTTACTTGTTTAGAGGCATATTCCCTAGGTTTTTCTGCCCTAGATCCATTAGATCTTAGTGAATACCTTCCGATGTCAGACAACGTTGAGGCAACGTTGTTACAAGTGGTATCTAAGCATTTTTGTAATCATGTTGTGATAAGCGTGTACCCTCCAACAGTGTTACACTGTCAAGGTTTTCTATTTATGATCCTTTTAGATAGATATCTAGGTTATATAGAATCATATCCTTGTGTATTCTTTGAAGAGTTGCCTTATGGTAAGACTCGTAAGCTTTTCATTATGGGGCCAATGTTATGTTGTAAGCAACTAATGTATGTTGTTCTTCTAGAGGATGTATATGATTGCGTTGTGGTGTTGTCCTCCACTAGTTTACTTGTGGTTGAACCAGTTGCAGTTTTACTTTGATATCCCATAGGAGAATTCTATTGGCAACGTATAAATTGTTGTTGCTCAAGGAGCTCTCATCTTTGGTCTTCAATGATTCATCTGGAATGAATTGGACCTAGTCTCCACTTTGGTCTCCACCCAGATGACATGTATTGAGATGGCATTGATTGAATTGTGTAGGATGCAGTATCCTTACATCCCTACTCACCCTAGATATAGTGAGTGTGGGAATTACAAATTGGAACATGTTGGTTCCCAGGTACCTCAAGATGGAGGGCCTTCAAACATGTGCTCTCAATGAGCCTTGTTCTAGATGGATCAAGACCATCACTAGTAGACTTTGTATGCTCATGTTTGCAATTATATGTTTGTCTAGTTGTGTAGGCGTGTCATTCCTTAGCTGCATTTTCAAATTCTGCATGTGTGTCTCTCTTGTCGTGTCTATCGTTCATAATGCAAAGCTTTGTGCACTACGTTGTGTGATGACTTGTTGTTGGGATTGTTGAGGATGCATTTTGAGGCCATGTGTGTCATCCCAAGACCAAATTGTTGTGGTCCTTGTTTTGATAATCTCTTGGGCTTCAGGCATGATTGCCCTTGTTACAGATCTTTCAAGTGTTGCACGTTCTCGTTTAAGCTTGTTGTGTTGCCCTTTGCTTCATGGCATTACTTCTTAAATGATGACAGTTCTTCAAGCATTTTGATTTGGAGACCTTCTAGAGCAAGTCATCTTATTGTTGGTACTTGTTGAGACCTCACCTCATTTGATGAAAGTTTTCCCTCTTGGACACATCCTCTCTGATGTTGCTCTTCATAGCAAGACTTGAAGCCTTGTTGAGACCTATTGTTGGCTAAACCTTGGTCTTCCTCCTTATGATTTGAGTTAAGATAACGATTTTCTAGTGCCCATGCCTCTTGTGAATTTGTTGAGATTTTGATTTTGGTAGAAACCAGTGTCAATGGCTGGGAATGTTTGTTGTACGTGAATCTTTGGAATTTTGAGAGTGTTCTAGTTCTCTCTCTCTTGGTGTGCCTCATGAAAAATTCTTTTGTGTGTGTATCTAATTGACCCATCATGTTTTGCATGATTGATCTCTATGCATGTTGCTGAGGTCTTGCTCTCTATAGTGTTGTGAAACTAATGTTTCTCTATTGTGTGATCATGCTTGATGGTGGTATATGAGGCTAATGTGTTTGATCATGTTCCTGCTAAATCCTTCGTTTTTGAGTTGTTGTATCGACCTAGCAAGCAACATAGGTACAAAGATGCAGCTAGTGGTGACCTCAGTTAATTCTGTGAGCACTATGTCTATGGGGAAGATGTGCTCTTGAGACCTTCATTAATTGATTATATGGTCTTGAAATCCCTACATTGGGTTGTGGATTTATTTGTACCCTTGCTATGGTGGAGCAGTGGGTACATCATGATTTGTTTGCCTCTCAGTGTTGGGTGGGCACTAACAGAGGATGGTGGTCCATCCTAGATCTTACAAATATTAGGTTAGCAGATGGCATAGAACAATATCCTTGGCCATGCCAGATACTGATGACCTAGGTGTGGCCAATGCCTTGAAGTCCCATTGTGGTGGGTGGTGGATTCTCAATTTGCATTCTATGTTGTTTGATCATTGTGTTCATGTCCTGGTTTGTTTTCTTTCAATGGCAATCTTACAGTGGGTGTAGTGCGATAGTTGTTCATGTACATGCAAAAACAAAGATAGGTTTTTCTCAAAATAGCATGATGCAACTTTGGTGTTGCTCCTAGTGGCCTAAAGCTTAGGATGGGCTTGGGTAGTTTGTCCTATAGCCTCCTAGGCCTGGGTAGCATTCCCGAATGTTATGTATTATGCTTACCAAATGTATTCCTACCCTTGAGTATGTAAGATTGTAATGCATTGTTGTGATGATGTATTCAATTTTGACAGATCATGCACATAGAAGTGCTAGATGTTGTTTCCCTCTGTAAAATAGTTTTTTTCTTTATTGTAAGCCTAGGCCACACCTTGTGACGAGGCCAAACTTGATGTATGGTATTTTCTTGTGCTCATCCTTAAAGAACCTCCTCTCTATGTTTGTAAGCGGCCTTTGTGCCCTGATATGAGACCTTCTAAAAGCCCTATGAAAAATCCTATTATTGGTAAATGGTGTTGTAATAAGGGGGTTTGCCCAAGGTGCTCTCGAATGGATGCTTTATATTCCTAGTGATATTGGCATGCCATGATGGTGTGTCCTTCAATGAACATTCTTGAGACAAGATAAGTTGTGGAACTATTCCTTTTGGGTTCCCTAACTAGCAAAATTCTTATTCATGAGTGATTGATGGTGGAATGTAGCCTAAAATTCAAACAAATTGGTTCGATGAACTTGATCTTGATAGTCGGTGGTTCATGATAGTCATGTGAGTTGCAATGGCAGACCGAATATTCAAATTCAAGGTGATGTTGTCATGATTGGCTACAAGTTAGAGTTGAGTTCTCGGTACCAGCACCTAGACTCCCTCTTCCATGACCAAATGTGGCCTTTGAAGTAGTTTTTGCAAGCATTGGGATGGTGGTCCATCCTTAAACAAATGATGTTACAGTTGTGCATGCATTAATTTCTCTTGGAGGCCCTACATGGTGGACCTGTATGTGCTGAAAAACACTTGAGCCTCTGCTCTCATGATTAAGGGGCTTATGATGCTATTGTGAGCTATGGTGTGCTCTCACGACTAGGGGCTTATGGTGCTTTTGTGGGGTATGTTATATCACCCCATCTCTCTAGTGTACCCTGGTGTATCGTTGATTATTTCAGTGTCCCAACCTTTCTGGTGGGATAGCATGACCAAGCACTCTATTGCATAGTGACTCTCTAGCCATATGATGTGGCCCATTCTCCTTTTCGATGGGTACCTTCTTTAGTTTCTGATTGAATAATGCAGGTTGTATCGAGACAGTTGTTCCCTAGATGGGATTCAGAAGCAATTAATGTTTGGGACTTGTTCCAAGTAGTGGTCCCATGTGCTTAAACCCTCGAGGCTAGTTTCAAAGACAGGTTATTGTTACCATATTTGAATTCATGGAATCTCCTTTGTGAGACCATGCATTTGATCTAGACTTGATGTATATACCTCTTCTCTTGTAATCAAGGTGTGATTTCATGTATTCTCTCTTAGTTTGGGGCTTCAGAAGGACTTCCTAGTTGGGGCTCTCTGGTAGACCTTCCTTATTGTAAACCCTTCAAGGATGAATCATGGGTTATTTTGAGTTGGTAGTTGATGATGGTGATGTCCGTTCATTGTAATTTCCAATTGTCTTAAGGATCTAATCCTCCAATCATGGCTAAGGTGTAGTCAGGTTATTATCCTTGTTTGTGAAAGAAACCTCACAATGAGGATCTTCCCTTTCGGTTGGAAAATCCAAAAAAAGGTGTTGATTGTGAGTTGCAGTTGTTCCTGCCATGGTAGGAAAATTCAGATTCTAGGAACCTAGATGTTCCTTAGAAAATTCATGACAGTGGTTGTCCTCAAAGATGATTCTACATGCTTACTTGGACTAAGTATTCAAAAAATGGTGCTTGTCCCATCTCTTGGAGTGGGAAGGACAACTTATAAGATGCAAGTGCAAGTAATCCTTTCCCATAAATGGGACATTGTGGTTGTAATGGACCATGTGGCTATGGTTGGCATGAGACGTGTGTATGGAGGACTATCTTGGGGCTAGCTACCTAACCCATCCTCCACTTGTCCAAGCACACGAGCAAGCATTCTCAATGTTGGACAACCTCAAAGGTTGCAGATGACAAACTAGATTAGGATGCTTTGATAGCCTCGTAGAGAAGTTTTCCAAACAAATTTTGGGATCTTCTCTCTTACAGTGAATATGGAATAGTGTTGATTGATGAAATGTGGATTGCAGTGCTAGTGCATCTGCGAACAGCAAGGTCAGATTTAAGAGATCTACCTCTAACCCTTGTTTCGAAGGGAGATCATGTTCAACTCCCTCCTACCAACCTAAACAAATGTTGAAAGAAAAATATGTGGATGATATAGACATAGTGATCCTATACATAGATGGTTGGACTAGTGAGACCCCATGGGTCTTGATGCCAGAAGTAGAACCTAGGATTCTGGCAAGCTTGAGTTACTTGCAAAAACATGGCTCTCTTAGAGCATGTTCTCTTATGAGAGCGATTACTCTAGCGGGTTATTCTAATAATTAGAGTGGTAGTTTTTCTCTAAAATTAGAGTGGCAATTTCTCTAAAATTAGAGTGGCAATTTTTCTAATTATTACAGTAGTTGCTCCCAAGCCTATAAATACAGTGCCAAGGCACACAATTAAGGAGGAAGTCTTGGGGAGGGGAAGTCCTGGAAGGAAGTCTTTCAAGGGAAGTCTTTTAGGAGTCAAGTGGCGAAACTTTTGTAGTTAGAGTATTTTCCAAGTGTTCGCAACAAAAGGTCTAAGTGTGGACGGATCTTTATTCGAGCATTGGGTACAGGAGCACACCTTGTGTACGACAATAAAGATGAGCTCTTTGATTCATCCTTACAACACTTGAGATTTGTTTTCTTACACATTTCTTTTATTTTATTTTCTTCTGCATTTATTTTATTTTATTTTATTTTATGCACTTTACATTTCTACTATTAGCACACACAGTACGATCACTTCGAGCATGCGTGTAACACTTGGTAACCCAGTAACGATTAGCGTTTGGTAATCCCAGTAGTCTTGCGCTGGTTTAGGATGTGTACGGCAAGTAAGAACAGATACTGGTGTTAGAATTAGTTAAAGCCTAGTTAATCAGTAGTTAAGTTAAATTAGTCACTAGTTATCTCTCTCTCTCCTCCCTTATTAGCAGCAGGACATAAAAACATAAAAGCTATAAAAATCATATGCCTCAAACTTACTTAACCATACAATTGTGACATACAAGTAAGTTTGGGAAGACAACGATCAACCAACCTATCCTTGTTCCACAAAGACGCATAAGCACTTAGTCCTTGGAACTCGACCAGATCGTGCATGAAACGCTTGTATTCGTATGGTTGAGCATAGGGGTACCTCACCGCTCATCATTCTCTCTCTTGGTTTTGGTTTCCCAAGTCCATCACTAGGATGGGTAGTGGTCCTAGTAAGCCCTCAAAATCAATGAAAAAAAATCAAGGAAATCGATGGGTACCGAGATGTCATTCCAAACGAAACTCGACTAAACTTGTGGAAGAAGAGCACGTCCTCTTACATAGGTATAGGTCTATGCAAGAAGACAAGTCTCTAGCCCCGATAACAAACAGATCTAGGGGATGCCTTAGAGACATTTACCATTTGGGTTGGACTTATCCCTCTTGTCACAGAGCAGGAAAAGTCTTTGGGTTCCTTCAAGTGTCCTTTGCATTTCATGCAAGGCCTTGGATGGAAGGACAGATCAAGTGTTGGGATTGGTACCTTTCTTTAAGCCTAGCATTAGTTGAGTTGAGGGATTCCCCAGAGTTGACAAAGCTCCAAACCCATACTTAAAGTGTACTTTTAAAGTTATCCTAGGCTTCACTTCAAAGATGTCGCTTCTTTTGTGCAGGGGAGGATTGTGAAAGATGTCTCAAAATAGAGGTTTTCCTGAGCTCTCCCCATGGTTCAAAGACCATGGAACACTCTAAGGTGCCCTTGAGTAGCACTTAAGTGTTAGAAAACCCATCCTGGCTTGGCGATACCAAGCCAACAACAAGACTCCCTCCGGTTGCATCACTTACTAAATTCTTTTCATGCTACCCTCACATGGAGAACTACATAGCCCTGATTTTCCGATGGTCATAGATATGTAAGCAACCAAGATTGGATAGTTCTGGTGCAATGCCCTGACAAACCTTGTACTAGATCATGAGGGATCTAAGAATGAGGTGTCCCTTATGGATACATCGTCTCCCCTTCCACCGATGATGTCTACATGGTTGCTTGTGTACTTGTTTCCAAAGTCCCTATTCGAAAAGTCTTTGTTCGAAGTTTAGAGGTTCTCCCTGAGGTGTATTCTCTTGTTAAGAAGTTGTGCTGCTTGCTCCCTTCCAAGAGTTGCTTGCTCATTTAGAGGCGTATTCCCCAAGTTTTTCCACCCTAGATCTATTAGATATCAATGAATACCTTGGGGTGCCGGACAACGTTAGGGGAACGTTGTTACACTTTAAGCATTGCTATTTTTGTTAAAATCCAGCATGGATGACACCACCAAATTTCAGCTTAAAGCAAATCCTATGAAAATTCACATAAAGATTACAATTCTTAGTATTCTGAAAATATCAATCATACACTATTCTATGATGACTACATGCCCTAAATATATGGGACATGATACTCTGAGATATTGCTAGTTGAAAAATGTTTTCACAAATTTCAAAGTAAAATAAAAATAATGGTAATAAGTACACACTATGCTTTCATTGAAATCGAAATACACCAGATTATGATATATTTGCAAAACTTGGATTGCATAACCTAAATAATCCATATCTTAGATTCTTTTTAGATAAGTACACTACAAGAGGTACATCTGCATTCCGTGGGAATCACTGCTGCAAATTTGTCAACTCCGAACAAGAGATTTCACATGCAAGTCAGGAACTGTTGCGACCTTATTCGTGATATGGCAACAATTGACAAACACCTTAAGTATCTAAAAGTATAATAAAAATATATACTAAGAACTTACAGATCATGTTGACATCTACTAGTCAGAGTTTGGATGTAACAGGACTGTAAAGTATGTGACGACCTTCTGCAACACGTTCACCGGTATCCTGTTTTCTTAAACTGACATTAACCATGGACAGTCCACCCTTCCGTCCAAACACTGTTGCATTGATCTCAATGACATCCTGAACACAAAGCATGCCCAGCAATTCTTATCACAAACTCCTTGCTGGAAATCATTATGGTATTAAAGAAAATGAGAGGGGGAGATAGAAACGCATGCCCAAGAGTTCTATTAAAAAAGATCATCTTTGCTGGAAATCATGTCTTGGTAAATAAAAAAGATAAAAAGGAACATTAATTCAAAATGCAAGGCAAATAAAACTGCTCTTTCATGCTTCTCATTTCACATTCCTGTAATAGTTATAGATTCTCAGAAAAGAAAATAAACATACATTAAGCTTTGCAGTGGATGAGCATGAGTAATTTAAATCCACAGAAACTTTCGCTGGCTGCTGATCAGAAAGGACAGCAACTGCTCCTATTTCGTCAATGATATTTGCAATAGCACCAGCACGTAAAACGCCAGATCCATCCTGAACAGAAAAACAAATCCCGGTACTTTTCATGAGTGCATTTTAATGCAAACATATATACATAAAAAAGTGTATTTCAGTACATGGCTTTAAGTTCAGAATCTGGACTTAAAAACAGATTTTAAGTAGTTTGATGTAGCAATCAACTTCAGACGACGCTGCAGCCAAACATGGCCTTTTGTTATCTGTACAACCGAAAATCCCTTCAGCGTCTTACCTCCGTCTCAAAGTTGGCAAATATCCTAATTATTTAGTTGTAAAACCCAATTGTTGGCAAATATAAAGTGCATCACTCAGTTTGATAGTTTTAATGGGTGGGTCTCATTTTGTGTTACTAAAAAACCCTAACCCTAAAATAATTTATAAAGAGGTGCTCTCTCCCTCGGTATATTATTGGCTGAATCAGTTAAATGTATTTTTTTGTTTCTATTGCATTGTACATATGCACACTTCTTTATTGTTTCTCCCACGTTAGCTCCAAGCATGTAAAGCTGTTAAATTATTTTATGTGTTAAAAACTTTGTGATGTCTTTTCCATGTTATGTGTTGACAAATCAACAATGAATCTTTAAGTCAAATTTCCGATTTACTATGTTGATGCCTTGCACAAAAACATCCCAAAAATCTAGATAATTGAAGATTCAGTGTTGTTGTGCAAGTTTTGAGTGCATCAGACCTAGACCACAACTTTTGTTTGTCACCTGCTTCTCATCATCATCATCCTAGCCTTGTCCCAAGTTACATGAGTTTTTTTTTTTTCTTTCCTCCATTCATCTCCATGAAGAGCTAGATCTTTTTTCTTTTTTCTTTTTTCCATATCTTTTTTGATCTCCCTTTCAATGGCTTTCCTGAAACAGTGATGTAACAACCTTTTTCATAGGCTCATTGTCTAATCTTCTTTGCACATGCACAAACTATCTAAGCTGCCATTCTTGTAGCTTATCTGAAATAGAAACCATTCCAAGTCTTACTCTAATGTTAAGCATTGTGCAATTTATCTCTCTTAGTAATATTTAACATCCATCTAAGCATTTGCATTTTCGCTACATTAATTTGTTGTTCATGCCTTCTTTGTGATGCCCAACATTCAACACCATATACAATAGTAGACATAATTGCTATCTTATAAAATTTCTACATTAATTTGTTGGTCATGCCTTCTTTGTGATGCCCAACATTCAACACCATATAAGATAGCAGACATAATTGCAATCTTATAAATTTCCCCGTCAAATTTATTGATATTCTTTTATCACATAGCACACCAGTAGCCTATCTCTATCAATTTCACCATCTAATTGGAGAATCGATCATAGGTAGCAGAACTATTTGCAATTGGGGACTTTTTGGCCTTAAATTGTCACTTCTATTTCACTACTATTTAGGCTATTATTAAAATTGCATTCCATATATTCTATCTTTTTTCTGGAAAATTGTTCAAGCTTATATTAATCCAAAAAAAATTAAATGTAAAAATGTACACTGTGGGCCATCGCCCCTCATCACCAAAAAGCCTTAGCCACGTGACTGTGCCGTGAGCACCCACGCACCGTCACACACAAACCCCAACCATCACCCAAAGCCCGAGAATCAAACAGCAAGAGTCAAAAAGTCACAGAAGCCAAAAACAAGGCCACCGCAAGACCCAAAAGATTCATTCATTTTCTCTTGTTCCTTCCCCCTCTTCCCACCCCACCCCCCACCCCCCAAAACCCCGCCCAAACAAGCCACACATCCCCACCAAGGATGCATCTGTACCCGAGCCATTGCCTTCAGTAGAAAAAGCCTGCCGAACCAACCCCCACTGAGGTTTCCGATATGGCTATTGTAGTCGTCATCTACTGAGCAACAACCCCCAACACAAGCGCGACCTAATTTCCCGCAAAGAGTCATGCTAGGCCCACGCGGTGCTTTGTCAGCAAGGCCTCCATCCAATGAATGTCCTGCAGCTGTTCTGTGTGTGCCTCACTATGGGCCTCCTACCGTAGTCATGCCCTCCTCCAACCGTACCTACTTAGCAGCCTTGCAACACGCCTCCATCAACGTTCTGCTGCTGGAGAACTCGCACCAAGCTTGAGCCTGCACCACGTCCGTTGTCATGCCTAGAGCGGTTGCACTACTAGACGACAAACCTTGTCTATCCAGTGGCGTTGCCCAGGTAGCCAGCCCATGAACCTTGCACCGTTGATAGACAATAGTCGTAACGGCATGGGCAATTGGTGTACCCCTACTCTATAGGGCTAGAATAACCCTAGGGTGCTATCTTACTTTTACTAATTTTAAGCCTTTGATTCTTAAGCATGTCTTCCCTTTAATATTTTAAAAGCAATATTTTCTCAAATTGTATCCACGACCTCTGCAAATAGCTACACCAAGGGATTTCATCTTGTATTTCCTTTGTTAATTCATCCATAATAATGAAATGAAGCTTTATTACATCAAAAGAAGAAACCTTCATGTCTCGACCATTACCTTTTGAAAATAAACAACCTAGATCTAATATAGTGACCGATCCATCGTGTCCACATCTACAACCCTAGAAACAAACACATACTTATAGGTGTAAAGAATGTGCATCACTCCTCAATATCAACACATTCAAGGTTTCTGCAATCTTGAGAAAGGATCCAAATCAAGAATTCCAACATCATTTTGAACCTCATTCGCCCCAAGAGCTAGATCTAGATTTGCCTCCTAAATTTGATGAAGAAACAGTTGATGTAGTTGAAGAGATAGTTGAATTCTTTTCCTCTGCTCCTTCTAGCAATCCTATCCAGTATAATGGTGAAGAAATTAATGATTTCCTTAATGATAGTGATCGTGAAATAGACTTTGGTTTTGAACAAAAACAAAAATTGATAACATAGAAAAACCTCCAAAAACCCATAAAAATCTTACTTATGCTTAGTTAGGTAATCCACAATACTTTAAGTTTGCACATCAACAAGAACAAAAAATCAAAAAAAAAAAGACTAGGGAAATGAAAACGCTAGTTAAACAGTTCCAAGCTATTCCTTTAGATAATCTAGATGCTCTAGTTGCCAAGGAAAAAGAAATTAAAGCAAAGTATGCTGAGAAAGAAAAGATCGAACAACAATCTCTCTATGAGTACAAAGGATTAAAAGAGTGGAAATCTCCTTGCAAACGTATTAGTGCCACTCAGGTCGATAAACTTAGGGAACCTGATACTTCTACCTCAGCAGATCCCTCTCATAAATTTCATGAATTATATATGAAGGATCTGAAAAGGCAGAAGATCTTTCAGACACTATCAAACTACATAAATGGAATAATGAAGCCACTTATCACCTGTATAAGAGTATTCAACTCATAGTAGATAGAGATGTTACAGGAATACAGAACAGTTTAAAGAAACATCCTCCAACTAAACCAAAATCCTCAACTACTCAGCCCAAAACATCAATTCTTCCTACTGGCACATGTATATAATCCCCTCCTAGGAATGTACACAAGACTCTTATTAATGGAAAAACAAAACAAATCTATGCTAGTCAAGTTACACAGGCATATCAACAATCTGCTCACTCTCATCAGTTTGGAACACAACAAATGCAAATAGACGTTTTGGATATTCCTAGCATACATACTATCCCTACCAAAAAAATCACCTTTAATATAGATGAAGCTGATTATGAAGAAAAATATCTTCATTAAATGAGGCTTAAAATTGTTGTTGTGACTTGGAGCTTTTGTAAGCCATAAGATAATGGCACCTACTCCTACCTTTCCTTGGTCAAGTACTCAAATTGTATTTCAAGATATCTCAGATCCCATGTCTTTTGTAGTCCAAGTTGGCAAGTTGTAATGGTCCAAAAGAATCCTTGATTATTGTAGCCCATAGATGCAGTGTGTATTGACCCAAAGAGGTCATGGTGTAGCCCAAGTGGCATATGGCCCAAAATGGCCAAGGTCCAAGAGACCAATGTGGCTTATGAATAGCCACGTAAACTGAAAGGGAAAAGGAAAACTAAAGGAGTAAAGTGAGCCTCAAACATCAAGAAGCCTTTAGTGAAAAAGATTAAGAAATACAAAAACCATTCTACACATCACACCTTAAAGGAGGCATTGTCAGAATTTGTCTAAGGCAATTATGTGCTTCATGGTCTCTACAGCACCAAGATGCAAAGATGAAGATCATCTAAAGTTGAAAGAGGATCTTAACTCTTTTCTGGTCTTGTGTTGAAGTCCACATGTCATGTACCTTGGTTATTTGGTTAGGGATCATATTTTCAAAATTATGCTGTAAACTATGTACACACCCACATGCCATAATTAGTGCGTAGGTGGGATCACATGGGCCACCTACCCCACCTAACGCTAACCTAACTTGAGCCTAACGTGGGTAGAAAAAAATCCTAACCAAGGTCATGGTAACCACCCTCCAAAGCTATATAAAGAGGTATGTGGCTAGCACTTGGTGTGCGGAAAGAGGAAGAAGAGAAGAGTAAGAGCATCTTGAGCCATAAGAGAGTTAAACGTGATTCCCCCCCAGAGGTTGAGCACCTCTACCTCCAAAGTTTCATTTTTAGTTGAGTTGTTCATCCCCATTTTGTTGCTATTTGTTTATATCACGTTGATTGTGAGAAGAAAAGAAAGTCAAGAAAGGTAGAATGTGTTGGTAAGCACCTCCCTCGATTCTTAACAAATTGAGAGAAAGTGAGGAACTCCTTCATCATGTGGAATTGAGTAAAGAGTGCTTTGGCAAAACCTCCTCTAAAAGCAATTTGTGTTTTGCCTTAACTTGTTTCTTATTGTCTCTCTCATGTTGATTACTTTTCTTTCTCATGGTTGTTTGAATTTAATATGCTAGTTCATCTCATCAATATTTCAACTCTATATCAGTATTTTAATATTTCAGTTGATTTCATCTCAAGCATATCATCTGTATCTCATCATGCTTCAATGTATCAATGCTAAAAAAAAAAAAAAAATTAGCTTCCGCTGCCAACTCTGACAAGCTTGGATAAATACAAGGTCTGTTCTATCACAAAAGGTATTTCCCAAGTTGTAGAGATAGACATCAAGGAAGCCTTTGCTCCCATTATTCTAATGATAGGTTTTTTGAATTGATGCAAGTCTTGCAGCTAAGAAAAATTGAAAGATAATCCAAATTAACATTAAGTTTACTTTTCTATAAAAAGTGTGAGCAACACAACCTTGTGAAGCCCCTTCATAATTACAAAAACTCAAAGATTAAGTTTAGAAACTTGAGAAGTACCTGTATGGAAAAGCAGGAAGCAAGGATATAGCATTATAAACTAGCCAAATTTTTGTTAATATATGGAATAAAGACATCAACAAAAGACAGTAACTTATATTTTTTACATGGGAAAAAGAATGAAATACAAATTTTACATGTTTTCCATGTCAAGGATATTGTGTTGACAGGTTGAAGTACTACGGCAACTAACAAATTCAAAAATGATCTTAATCAAGCCTTTGAAATTCTGGCTTTCAGATCTGTAAACTTTTATATAAAGATGAAAATTTTGCAAACATCAAATTCAATTTTTGCATGTCAAAATAAATATATGGCTAGCCTCATTCGTCGGTACAAGTTAGATAGTGTTAAATACCTGTCTATTCCTTTATATCAAGAATTTAAGACATCTGCAGCGGCAAATGGTGACACAATGCGGCTGGTGTGACCCTCTACAGCGGCTGGTCAGGGACCCAGATTTGGTAGACAACGTGTTCTTCTCCAACTAGGCCGACAACCACACCTTTTTCCGAGGGCGCGAGATTCTTGTCACCGAGTCCTCAATCACCAGCTATCTGGTGGCCCAAATCGTTGGTGAGGTCATCCTATCGTCCACCCGTGGCCTGCAGGACGCGGAACTGTTCTTCGACGGGCCCGTGCCACAAACAAGGAGCCGACAGGTGCCCAGATCTTCTCTGCCCCATCTCTAGGCCCAGGCAACAGATCTGGTGGATAGATTTTTTGTCCAATCTGGCAACGGTTCCAAGCTTCATGGCCTACATTTTGCATTTCGGTGTTGTCTAAAGTTAGGTCGCTAGGTCAACCTCCCCCGCTTTTTCCTGGAGGCCCTCCTGCTCAAGCGACGCGGCTGCCATTCTAGGTTAATTCTTGCCTTGTGGCGGGGGGCAAAGGGGGGGCCCCCCCCATAGTCTTCTGCCCCCCCCCCCCACAGGGGCCCCCTCGAATAGCCCCCCTGCTGCGGGCCCCCAGGGCCCTGCGGTCTCGCCCAGCCAAGGGAGCCACTGGTCCCTTTGGGCTTCAACCTTTACGTGGGGCCGGCGGATCCAACGGGAGCAGCGCCCCCCCACCCCCCTCGCCTCGACAGACCAATTCCCCCCTTGCCGAAAACCTCCGGCCATAGGAACTGGCACGAAGAGCTGCGATAGGCCACACAGAGGGCCACAGACGAGGCACGAGAGGTTGAGCGGCAGGAGTGGGAGGCCAAGTGGCATGAAGCCCTTGCGCAAGCCGGGCCGACCTGGAGGCCCAGTTTTCTAAGCGGGAACAAGAGCGGGTGAGGCAACAGGGCCCAATTAATTGACAAAATTCGGGCCCAAGTGCGGGAAAAACTGACTCAAGAGGATGCGGCCCAGAGAGAGCACGAGCAAGTGGAGTGGGCGAAGCAGGAATGGCTTCAGGAGGAGGAGGAACAGCAGCAACGGCAGCTCGATCGGGCTCACAAGCACAACGCCCGACAATGGCTCAAAGGGGGGCAATGCCCGTACCTCATCCTTGGCATCAATTGTGAGAGCTCCTAGAGTGAGCTCAGGCACCATATCTGCCGAACCTCGGCGCGTTTTCATCCTAATGCAGGCGGATCAGAACAGGCGAAAATCGACCATGCAGGGTATCCAGTAGGCGGCCAATTTCATGGACACAGAAGACCACCG
>MNCI01003636.1:1258-25116 GCA_015680685.1 Gnetum montanum | reverse complement strand
AGCAGCAAAGTTTGCATCTACAAAGCCTTCAATGTGCAGATTAGCATCTCCAAAACATAAGCAATGCACTTTTGTGCCTTTTAAATATTTTAAAATTCATTTGACAACTAACCAGTGATTCCACCCATAGTTGGTCATAAATCTACTAACTACTCCAACGGCATAAGCAATATTAGGACGTGTACAAACCATGGCATACATCAATGACCCAACAGCAGAAGTATATGGGATATTTTTAACCTTTTCAAAATCCTCTTTTGACTGTGGACAATCCTTCTTTGATAAATTAAATTGTGCTGAAAAAGGTGTACTTACAGGTTTTGCATCCTCCATGTTGAAACGCTTTAGAACCTTTCCAATGTAGTCTTCCTGACTCAACCACGGCTTCTTCCTTTTTCTGTCCCTGTAAATATTCATACCAAGAATTTGCTTTGCCTGTCCCAAATCTTTCATAGCAAATTCTTTGCCCATTTCCAATTTTAAATGTTTTATCTCTGCTATATCATTTCCAGCAATTAGCATATCATCAACATACAACAACAACACTGTAAATTTACCTGAAATATCTCCAGAAAAATACACACAGTGGTCTAGGTTGTTTTTCTGATAAGATAGCTTCTTCATGAAAGTATCAAACGTTTTATACCACTGCCTAGGGGCTTGTTTCAAACCATATAAACTCTTTTTCAGTCTACAAACCAGACCTGAACCTTGTTGTTCTTCATACCCTTCTGGCTGTTTCATGTAAATTTCCTCCTCCAAATCTCCATGGAGGAATGTTGTTTCTATATCAAGTTGTTCCAACTCTAAGTCCATGCAAGCCACCAATGATAGCACTAAATGTATAGAAGAGTGTTTTACCACTGAAGAAAAAATTTCTTGAAAGTCAATACCTGGTTTCTGTGCATAGCCTTTCACCACCAACCTAGCCTTGAAACGTTTTGCCCCATTTGCCTCTGATTTAATTCTGTATAGCCACCTGCACTCCAAGGGTTTTCTCCCTTTTGGCAACTAAACTAGCTCCCAGGTTTTGTTCTGTTGGAGTGATCCCATTCATCATTCATAGCTGCCTTCCACTTTGTGGCATCAACACATGTCATGGCTTCCTTCACTATTTCTGGTTCACCATTATCGCTGTAAAGTACATAATTCAATGAGGGAGAGTACCTGTCAGGAGGTTTGGTAGTTCTAGTTGACCTTCTAACCCAATGAGACACATCTGTAGCTTCTTGTTCATAATCTTCTACCTCATTTTCTTGCTGTCCTGCATTTTCTCCTTGCTGTCCTAAGTTCTCAACTTGCTGCCAAGTACTTTCAGCATGTTGTCCAATGTTTCCAGATCTGGAAAATCCATGAGATTCATCATTTTCAATTTCTTCAATCACGCTAAGAGGAGTCCTTATGCTTTCTGAGCCATTTCTATTCTTGTCTTTCTTTTGCAGCTCACTAAACATGACATTTTCTCTTAATTTAACGTCCCTTGATCTCACTACACGTTTCAATTTAGGATCCCAAAGTCTGAATCCTAACTCATCTTCTCCATATCCAACAAATATGCAACTTTTAGCCCTGTCTTCCATCTTAGTTCTGTTTTCCTTTGGAATATGCATAAATGCCTCACATCCAAAAACTCTTAAATGACTGTATGAAACGTTTTTACCTTTCCAAACAACTTCTGGAACAGCATTATCAATTGAAGAATGTGGAGACCTGTTCACCAAATATGCAGCAGTCATAACTGCCTCTCCCCAAAATGTCTTAGGTAGGCCTGCACCTGAAACCATTGTTCTAGCACGATCCAGCAATGTTCTGTTGCATCTTTCAGCAACTCCATTTTCCTGTGGTGTACCAGGAGGGGTACGAATGTGCCTAATTCCTTTGATGTTGCAAAAATCAGCAAATACTTTAGAAGTGTACTCCCCACCATTATCAGTTTGCAAACATTTTATTTTCAGACCTGTTTCATTTTCTACTCTTGCAACAAATGTTTTGAAAACTGAAAACACTTCATCTTTTGATTTCAGCATATAAACCCAAACCTTCCTTGTACAATCATCTATGAAAGTTACAAAATAAATAGATCCACCAAGAGAAATGGGATTCATAGGACCACAAACATCAGAATAAACCAATTCTAACATATTTTTCTTTCTGCTGTCCAAATCCCTACGAAAGTTTACTCTCTTAGATTTTCCAACTAAACAATCTTTGCAATCAGTTTGAGCATAAGAAAATACAGGAATGAGAGTCTGATTTTGAAATACTTTTAAACTTGACCAACCAATGTGTCCAAGACGTCTATGCCATACTTCAGAATTTTCTGTATCAGAAACTATTGCAATAGAGTTGCATGAATCTGCCATCAATGTATATAAGCTGTCCTCCTTCTTTCCTTTCAGAATGGTCATGATTCCCTTGGAAATCCTCCAATGCCCACCTCCATTACTGAAATTCAGACCTGAATCATCCAGCTGTGGAACTGAAATCAACTTATTTGTAACTTCAAGAACATGTCTAACGTTATCTATTGTCACCTTTGGCATCCCTGCTTGTTGCAAACTTATACTTCCAATTCCAAGAACTTTTAAAGCTTTTCCATTACCAGCATCTACAAAACTAGATTCAACTTTATGATAAGATGCAAAACAAGACTTATCTAGACAAATATGAAAGGAGGCACTTGAGTCAATAAACCAAATGTCACTGCTACATCCATCTGCTACCATTGCACATTGTTCTTGGATCAGAAAACTAATGTTTTCATCAGCTACATGTACCTCTAATGTTCCTTCTTCTCCTTTCCTTTATTTTTTTGTGCTTTCCATGCAAAGCAATCCTTCTTCAAATGACCTTTCTTCTTGCAGTACCAACACTCTTGAGTTTGAGTTCTGCCATGTGATACTCCTCTATCCGTGCTTCTCCCCCTACTTGGGAAACGTCTCCTACTTCTACCTCTTTCCTCTGCTACATGAACATTTCCAGATCTAAAAGATTCATCTACTCTTCCTTCTGAATCCTGAAGGGTAGACACAACCTGTTCAAATGTCATAGATGAAACACTCATAGAAGTAGTAATAGATGTCACAATTGCAGACCAGGAATCAGGTAAGGAGTCTAACAAAGCATAGGATTTAACTAGATCTGGAAAAACAATTTTATATTCCTCCAACTTATTCAGATTTCCCATCATCTCATCCAAATGATCTTGAAAAGACACATCAGATCTCTTCTTGCATCTAAAAACTTTCTGATAAATGTGAAAGGTATTCAAACCTGATACTTTGTCAAACCTATTCTTCAGCGTTTGCCACAGATCATGCGGATCCATATCCGATTTGATTGAGGCCAAAATCCCATTGCTTAGGGTAGGATGAATGAAAGACAATGCCCTAGTCTTAATTTTCCTCCAATCAGCAGTTGAGATTCCTATTGGTTGAAAGGGATCTAAGGCCTCTTGGCAATCCTTTTATGCTAAAACAGCCTTCATCAAAATGCTCCAAACGTTCCAGTTCCTTCCTACCAATCTTTCCATTGTTTGCAGCCTCTCCATCTTTTTAAACCTTGCTCCAATACCAGTTGTTATAATCAAATCTGAAAACAATTAGATCTGAAAACACATATCTGAAAAACACAANTAAGGACACAAGCCGTCCTTGCAACTTTTCAAACACACAATCTGTTATTCCAACAGATCTCAGATCAACACCAACAAGACTCACGTCTCCAAGGTAAAACCTTGATACAATGCTTTCACTTTTAAGCACACACTAAAGGCTACCTCAAGCCTTCTATTTATGAAGAAACATGAGGACCAAACCCCAATCCTCATACATGTGGGATAAAACACCAAGCCTCCTATATATGAGGAAACATTAGGACCAAATCCCAATCCTAATACATGTGAGATAAAACACATCGCTACATCAAATGCAACATAAAAGGAAATACAACAATTAATGTATTTGGCTTCATTTTTTCAACAATATAGCAATCCTCAAGACACCAATATACCAACCAATTTATTCACTGTATAAATTGTAACACTCCTCCGTTGACTCTACGACTGAATGTTCTTCTTGCCACCAATGTTATTTAGTAAAAATTTTCTACTAGTAGTTTGGTGACAAATGCTTCATATTCAGTTTATTCGATCACTCTCTCAAAGAAAACTATTTTCTCCATTCTTTTGTGCTCTCTAGCTGCTGCATAATATCCCAAAAAGTAGCAGGTAAACCTTTTATCTTAGCATTGGAAAATTCAAACCTTCTTTTGGAAAACATCACTAATAGCACTAACCTCAATTCTAGCGTGCTTCCCTCTTTGCAATAAATCGTTTAACTACTACAAACCACTTTTTAAACAGAAAATTGCAGCCAGGTCTCATCGTGAATGTATATTTTAACTATCATGTTCTGTAAATGGTAAGATTATGAGTAGTGATTTACAGTCTTTGCTCGTAAATTTAAGCTGGGTTATAAATGATACTTCGTATACACCACGAAGCAAAAAATTGATAAATTTAAATTTTTTCTCAAGAAGCCCAAGTGGATTATCCCATGGTACAAAGCTTTCTACCGTGTTCCTTATTTGTACGATTTTTATTTGAAGGCTTGAATTCTAAAATCGTAACCATCTATCATTATGTAAGCTTTGCAACACTCATTAAAAATTATCCTCCAGCAAGTGATGTGTTGATTGGTTATTTATGATCCTTTCCTTCTAGTTTGTTTAACTATCCTTATATTTAAGGTTTTCTATGGGGTTGTCGGGACCCCAAAATATAAATATATTAAAGTAAAATTTCAAGGTACAAAAGCAGAGAAATACTGTAAAAAGAAGAAAAAAGGAAAGCGAAAAAAAAAAAGGAAAGGCCCATCGGTTTTACAGTTGAATGCCTCGCTAATATGTCTTTTTGTCAACATAATTTTCACATTTTTGAAGTTGAAAATTACCCTAACAACAGATTTTAAAAGTGTACCCATCATTATGTAAGCTTTGCAGCCGCCATCAAAAGGTATCCTCCTGAAGTGTTGATTGGTTATTTATTTAACTACCCTTGTATTTAAGATTTTTTATGAGTTGGATGCTTCACCAATATGTAATTTTGTCAACATGAAGTTGAAAATTACCATAACAATTGCTAAGGAGCCAACGTCCATGAACTTGAAATTCCAAGCTGGTAAATGCCAATGTAGTATAAGAATGCAACTATAGTACACTCTAGTTCTCTAACCCCCTGAATCTAAGCATCACCTTTCTGTTGACCCTCCGTTTACTAGAATTTTTTCTCGACATCTTTTTTTTTTTTTTCATTCTATTTAAAAGAAATTACACTTGTTAATTCTTCCCGAGACTGAATTACAAATATTCACGCATAAGAGAAATAATTAGGCATGAAGCTGAAACAGATCGTCTTACAGTGAGGCAAGCTGGGACTTTCCATAGACAGGACACGCTTCCTTTTTCAAATTTGACAATTTTCATACCCTGATTTGTGAAACCCTCGTAGAAGGATGGACATTCAAGTGGCACCTTCGGATTGAATTTTTCGATTATATGAGCCGGAAATTTGTGTCCGATTCCTCCCAATTTACATGTCAATAATTGTTTCGCTTTAACCAATTGCGCGCTTTCCTCCATTGATCCACGGGACAATATCCAACTGCAAGCTATGAAAATTTTCGGGAATTTACCGAGAGCATCGAACCCCAGTTGTTTCGTTCTCGACAATTTAAAAAATTTACGTTACAAACACGGACAATGATTCCGCGTTACATTAAGGGCTTAGGGTTCGTCGGTTGGACACGTGTCAACTGTGAATGCGTAGAGGGCCTTTTGGCATCAGCAATCAGTTTTTAGGATGAATTGGAAATTCTGAATATCATTAGCATAATTAAGCAACGGACAACTTGTTAAGAAAAAACTAGCAAGAAATTGGAACCACTAGAGATAGTGAGAACTTCATTAACCATTGGTGTGACAATTCCATTTCACGTGGGATCAATAATACAAGGTTGTGAACACAACAAATTCACAAAATTGCTAGGTCCATAGGAACAAGATCATTAGAGTAGGTTCATGGGGCAAGGGTTCACAAAAGCATGCTTATGGTAACTAATGAAGTTTGAATAAGTTGGCTGCATTAATGCATCCTTAAATGCATTGGCACATATGCATTGACATTAATCCTCCTTGAACCTATATAAATGCACCCACTAGCCACATTTATAATACTTTTGGTCATTTTCTTAGCAAAGCTCTTACAATTTTCTTTCATGAGACTTAGTGAAATTTCCCTCACTGCCCATGGTGTGGATTTAGTTAATTGTACAAAGTTTTATTCAAGTGCAAGATGGACCTAGACACTACTGCATGATAGAAATAAAATCAAGATTTCTTCTCTTCATTGCAGCCCTTAGACTAGCATTCAATTTACTTACAAGCATTTTACTTTACACGTAGTTTACTTCCCTATACTTAAGCATTTAATATTTTATTCTATAGTAACGTGAGTACAAACACTTCAAGTATAACATAGTAATGTTTGGTTATCCTAGCAGTTAATACTTGGTACACCCAATAGTAAACACTTGGTAACCTAGTGGCGTTAGTATAAGTTCAAGATGTGGACAAAAAATGGGAACAGATACTTTACATTTAGGGTAGTTTAGCCATTAACTAGTTAAAGTTCGATATTTCAATGAATTCTTCTTTCAATATTTTAAAGATAAAAAATAATAAAATTATGAATACAAATATCTTACATCTTACTCACACTTAGTCATATGGACGAAATTAACACAAGTGATGATTGGTATGACAACAACCAGTAACCTCACATTTGGCTATCTAGGACAAAAGCTACTTAGGTAAAAGGGGTCCACAGAAGTCGATCGAATTTCATGTACACACTTGTCATTTGTATGGCTAGGTGTAGGGAATACCCACACTTCAGTAATACTCCATACAATTAATTCAATCCATGCTAGGGGTACTAGAGGGAAATTTCACTAAGTCCTATGAAAGAAAACTGCAAGAGCTTCGCTAGGAGAATGACCAAAGGTGCCATAAATGTGGCCAGTGTGCACATTTATATAGGCTTAGGAAGGATTAGCATTGACACATATGCATCAACGCATTCAATGATGCATCAACAAGCATGCGTCAACACAACTGACTTATTCAGACTTTAGCAACAACAATGTAAAAGAAGTGTAAGCTACACACAAAAGGAGTACAACAATGAAAGCTGTAAAGAAAATATCATCATTGGTCAAGGAAAGAGAGGGGTGTTGAAACCCAAAATAAGTGAAACATAGGTACATCCCAAGATATAAGTTTAATTAGAACTTTATATAACTTAGCATTGCCCACCAGAATTGAAACCATGACCTAGATTTATAGAAGTTTATAACTTAGTGTTACCTAGTAGTATCAAACTTGTGACTAGGGGTTACCAAGCCAAGTCCTGTAACACTAGGCTAACACTTCATTATTAGGTTAAGAAAAGAGAGACCATACATTAGGAGGGAATATAAACTAAAACCCTAAACAAGTTATTTGAATACAAGGTTCCAATAATCAAGAGCATAAGACATAGCTAGATCAAAAGCCAAAGCCAAAGCAAAGCTAGAGCTAAAGTAGAAGTTAGAGTTAGAGTAAAGCCAAAGATTGAGCAACAACTAGAGCTAGAGTAGAAGTAAGAATTAAAACTAAAGTCTAAACCAAGGTAGCACAACAAAAATTTATAGGAAAAAAATCTAGAAAATTGAATAGTCCATATGAGTAATCAAAAGATAAAGAATTAAAAGTCTTGAAGTTAGAAGATGAGATTATGAAGCCTATTGAATATGCTCACAAAGCATGTGTATGCAAGATGCCTTTAAGGCAGTTGACAATGAATTATGAAGTGTTCTTGCAAGCAATGAAAGAAAATTTACCAAACAACTTTAAAATAAGAAAGAAATACAAGAAGGATTATGATGATGACATCAATATGCATCAATTTCTTACTTGGAAGGCACCACCAAATAAGGAGTTATTGCCATCAAAATTACAATTTAAAAACTAAGACTTTATGAAGTTGAAACTAGCATGAAATTAAAATAATTAAGATACATGTGATTCAAAAGAAACATGTACATAATGATTGAAAGGAAAGGAATATGTCCCATAATGAATTAGATGACTCCAAATCAAAAATTTATAGTAATGAAAACAAGATCTCATTGACAAAATATTCAATGAAAGAGTAAGGACGACAAGAAGCCATTACATCCTCTTATTGAAATATTTTATGAGACAGGAGAAGTTTTAAGAGCCCAACATTTATTCTAAAATCCATGCATAAAATATTCATGTGCATGTGTAGAATGGGAAGACAAGTAAAATAATAATTTATTAATCAATGAGTTACAAAAAGACATAATCTTTCACGAGAGCCATGTTCCACCTTTGCATAGTATGTAAGAAGGAGAAATCATGATTCATGAAGACACATACAACATATGAAACATGGAGTATACTGAGGATATATCATGAAGCTTAAAGATTGATGAAGAAGCATGGGAACAATAAATCATCTGTGAAAAGCATTGAAAATGCAAAGCAACATGAAGTGGTATATATAAGCATATATAACCTACAACATGAAATATGCATTAGGAAGCATAAAGCATATATGTGTTAAAGATTTGATGTATTCTAACAAGCTTAACATAGTGATTAAGGTCTTTATTGTGTAATGGTATGAATATTTGTAAACATTTTCATAATGTATAACATTGCAACAGTGTTGGTACTTTATACTACTTGTTATCTAAAATTTGCTATAAGTAATTTCATTATTTGTATCCCTTAATTAGTATTAATTACTCATCATGTCTATTGACATAATTGTTCTTTCTTACTTATATTTATGTTGAATATAGTTCAATCATGATATACAATGACAATACAATAGAAACATAGGAATGTTATTTATTAACATTCATATCTATTTATACATGTTAACTATGAGAGTATGACTTAAATACTCAACACCATGATGATTGTAGTAATCACGGTATGTTACAATGTTAATGTGTTCTTTATTTGTAAGAATCATTAAATTTTTTTTAGTCTCTTTGTATCTTGTGATACAAGTATTACAAAACTTAACAAGAAGGACAAGATTCAAAGTACAAAGGTGAAGGTTAAGGTCCATGTCACAAGAATGCAAAATCACTCATGAATGTAATATGAAATAAGAAGAGATAACATGGATTTCCTAATGGATCATAAGAAACAATCAAGAATGTAATATGAAAACATGCATGAAGACATGAAGAAGTTTATAGAAAGGATGACACTTGAAGACTAAGACAATTGAGGAAAAGTATGTTTCTAAAAAGGAAAGATAAAGGGAAGAAACAACATATACACAAAAAAATGCAATAAATCACATGAACTAAGTTTAGAAGCAAGTGGAACACTCTAGGAGAAAGAGTGTGTATCAAGTTCATTTGATGATCATAATTAACTAATTAAAAATTTGGAAATATCACCCAACCTAGAATGTGAATGATGGAAACCAAGTTATCAAAAGAGTAGACAAGGTGAACTTAATTCATGCAGAAAACAAAAGACATAATTTAACCTATTATAAAAGGATGGAAATCATGCTAAACAAGAAAGAAGATGGAAGATCATATAATCACTTATACCTACATAAGACCACCTTGAGAATGTTGTATCATCATCATCATCTTAGCCCTATCCTAACAAAATGGGTTTAACTATATGAGTTCCTTTTCAAAATCTGTCTCTATGAAGAGCTAAGTCTTTGATTATTTGTAATTTCCATTTGACTAATGTGCATTGAATTTGGAAAATGTTCTAGCATCTACAAAATCTGAAAAAGAAACTCATCCATAAGATTTGGCAAGGTTTTATAGCCAGTTGCCAACCTAACGCTAACCCTCCTCTTTTTATATCTGGGCTTAGGACCAACATTGGCAAAGTTACCTTGAGAATGTTGTATATGAGTCCAAAATTGATTAGAATTCTATTAGGAATTTAAAAAATTCAATAATTTTGATTTGGGCCTACTCTAATTAATGATCCATACCTTTACTTGACCTACACTTTTGTTTTACCCATGTTTTATATTCCCTTATAAGAGCTCTATAAATGGGTTGTTTTTGTTGTTATAATGTGAATAAGTTAAATTATTTATTTAATAATAAAGAAGCTGAATTTCAACTCAAAATCATCTATTTTTATATTCAAACTTCAATTAGGATCAGAGTAGGTAGCATGTGTGCAAGGCATCATAAGAATGATGACAAAATTTTTAAATGTAAAGTGAAATAGAAAAGTTTAATCATAAAAACAATATTAGATAATGAAAGATTTAAGTGTAGGACTTGCTCATTTAACAATAACTATATATGACACTGGTAGGGAAGGCAAAGAAGCCTTTACAAATGTCTAATGAGGACTGTGAAGATACGGATCCAAGGATTCAAAGTATCATTCAATTAAGACTTACAAATTAAGTTCTATTTAATGTGGTAGAAGAGAAAATAGTAGTTGTATTATGAAAAAAATTAAAGAGCTTGTACATGACCAAGTGATAAAAAATTATTTTTGAAATCACACTTGTATGATTTCAAGATGAAGGAAGGAACATCTAGAGTAGATCATTTTAATTCCCTTAATGAGTTGATATGTCAATTATCCAATGTTAATGAGCATCAAGCTCTAATTCTTAATATATCTCTTTCATTATCCTACAAGCCTTTTGTTTTAATATTATTGAAGAGTGGCGAGGTATGCCTATGCCGAACCATACGAATACGAGCATTCACGCGTGATTCAGATGAACTCCAAAGAGGACTAAGTACTGATGCGCCTTCACAAAACAAGGATGGGTTATGTGATCATTGTCTTCCCAAGCTTACTTGTATGACACGATTGTATGGTTAAGTAAACCTGAGGTATGTGATTTTTATGGCTTTTTATGTTTTATGTTCCTGGTGCTTAAAGTGGAGAAATGAAATAAGTGAGTAAATAATTTAATTTAACTAATCAACTATGCTCTAGCTAGTCCTAACACCAACATCCGTTCCTACTTGCCAGACACATCCTGAACCAATGTAACACTACTAGGATTACCAAATGCTAGTCGTTACTGGGTTACCAAGTGTTTCATGTATGCTCAAAGTGGTCGTATTGAGTGTGCTTACTTGTTGAAAATTAATAATTCTATAAAACAACATCAATTAACTAATGAAAGCGTTAAATAACTGTAAATAACATTGAATGCAATAAAGAAGCTATTCTGAATGTTGCAAGGTTTATCACAAGGTTCATCTTTATTTCTGGACACAAGGTGTGCTCAGGTACACAATGCTTGAATAAAGATCTGTTCACTCTATGACTCCTACTGAAGGCACTCAAAAATAATTCTAGCTCTGGAAAGGAAAATTTGCAAGAGTTCGAGTAAGGGACTAAGAGACTAACTACCAAACCAAGTGCCCTGGTCTCTTATTTATAGGCAATGAGATAGGTTTTGACATTGGGTGTCTGATATCGCTTGGTGGGCTCTGATATTGTGGACCCAATATCATGGTCTCGATATCGCAACTCATCAATTATTGTATAATAAGGATATACTATACAATAATATTAAAACAATGGTTGCAACTCATCTTTAAGAGGAAATAATGAAACATTCTATTGTAAGAGTAAAATCTAAAGGCTTGGTAGTTGAAGAGCACATAATGAATAGAGATTTTTGAAAAATACTCTAGAAAGGATATTAAGGACCCATCATTTGGAGTAATGGTAAAGTGCTTCTTTCTCAAGTCATAAGACATGGGTTCATCTTAATTCCCTTAATGAGTTGATATGTCATTTATCTACTGTTAATGAGGATCAAGCTCTAATTCTTATTAAATCTCTTTCATTATCTTACTAGCCTTTTGTTATAATATTATTGTATGGTAAAGATACTATAGAGTTTGAAACAATGGTTGCAACTCTTCTATATGAGAAAAAAAAAACATTATACTATAAGAGTGCAATTTAAAGGCTTGGTAGTTGAAGAATACATAATGGATAGAGATTTTGGAAAATGCTCTACAAAGGACATTAAGGACCCATCATTTGAAGTAATGGTAAGATTCTTGTTTCTTAAGTTATAAGACCTAAGTTTGATCCTAAGCATAATCACTTGAAAGAGGTTAGGCTTTCACTCATTCATCTATCCTCCGAGAATCTTATGTTAGCAAGATAAGCATTGAGTTTTTTGATGATAATCCATTTTTCTAGAAAGAACATTGAATGCTTCTTTTATCATAAAAAGAGACATTATAAAAAGAATTGCAAAATGTTGGAAGCATTTATAGATAATAAAATGAAAAATAAACAAAGTTTAAGCTCGCAAAACACTAAAATAAATGTTATAGAAAAGAATATTTTTGCCATTTTAATGGTAATTTCAACATCATTTAAAGATGAAGAATGACTTCTTGATATAGGATCTAGTTGGCATGTTACTTCTCATAGATCTTGATTTAATACATATTAAGGGATTAATGGAAAAACTCTTCTAATAGGAACTCATGATAAAGCAACGATTGTGGGTGTTGGTGCATCGATGTAGTTGACTAAAGGACTATTCATCAAATATCAATAAGGCTATATAAAAACCACTTATAATAGTTAGTCTATATTAATTACATCATGTTAATAAGGCACTAATACATATGATTTTGTAGGTTAAAAAGTGTGATGTGGTTGAAGCCTTCTAAACATGATTGACCCAAGGCATAATTTTACTCATATTTTATGTTGTAACTTGGTATGTCTCACATAACTTTAGGAAGTAGTAGTAGATATCTTGTATTTTTTTTAGAATCATTTACTAGTTGGACAAAAATTTGATCGTGTGTAAACTTATTATCATTACATATCAATTTAGGCTTTTTATTGCATTTACATAAATTCTTTGTGACGATCACACAAAACACCAACTAAAATGATACTTTCCTAAACTCAAATTATATTTTCATTTTAAGTGGAGATAGTCTTTGAATTTAATGCTAATCCTTTATTTTTATAGATTGCCTTAGTTTATCTTACACAAACTCATCATGCAATCTTTTGTTTTTATATTATCTTGACATGATCTACATCTCTTACTCAATTTGAAATATATCAATCATGAAAGTAAAACCCATATCTATGGTTGTAGTTGATGACCATTGGATATTCCCTATGCCTAACCATATGAATCACAAGTGTGTACATGCGATTTGGTCAAATTTTGTGGACACCTTCTACCTAAGTGCCCTATTTCTTTAATAGTCAAATGTGAGGTTACTCGTCATTGTCTTCCCAATCATCACTTGTGTTAACTTTGCCCATATGGTTATGTGTGATTGAGGTGTAGGATATTTATATTTATAATTCTATTATTTTTTATCTTAAAAATTATTAAGGGAAGAAGTAATTGAAATATTAAACTTCAACGAATTAATAACTAAACTCTCCTAAACATAAAGTATCGATTCCCACTTTCTGTACACATCTTGAACTTATATTAACACCATTGGATTATCAAGTGTTTACTACTCAGCGTAAAAAGTATTCACTACTGAGATTACCAAGCATTAATATATTATACTTGAAGTGGTCATACTCATGTTACTATGGAATAAAATATTAAACGCTTAAGTATAAGAAAGTAAATTACATGTAAAGTAATATGCTTGTAAGTAAACTTAAGCTAATACAAGTGCTGCAATGGAGAGAAAAGATCTTGATTTTGTTTCTATAATGTAACAATGTCTAGGTACATCTTGCACTTGAATAAAACTTTGTATAATTATTTCAATCCACAGTCTGGGCACTCAAAGGGAGATTTCACTAAGTTCTATGAAAGAAAATTGAAAGAGCTTTACTATGAGAATGACTAAAGATGCCATAAATGTAGCTTGTGTACGCATTTATATAGGCTTCATGAGGGTCACGGTCAACACATATGCACCAACACATTTAAGGATGCATTGATGGGGATGCATCAATAGGGCTACATTGACTAGCATGCATTGACACAATTGACATCTTGATACTTCATTAGTAATAAATTGAAGGAAGGATTAGTTTAGCTCAATTTAACAAAAAAATGTATGATTTTTATTTTTATGTTATTTTCGTAAATATTTTTTTTATAATTATTGTTGGTGAAGAGAGCTTGTGAATTCTCTTTAGATAGACAAGGATTGATGATTATGATAGTATAACCAAGGAATAAATGAAGGTCAAGGACCTATAAAAGCAATTAGGTAAGCACATGATGATGGATGAATAGATTATATTATGATTAATTACCAGTATTGGATTGGATCATATATCAATATGGTAATAGAGACAAATCCAATCCATGAGAGACTCATCAAGAAAGGTAAGCTTTGAAAATTCATAATAATATTTTTCTTTCCTCTTATTTTTTTTATTTCTTTCTTCTTATTGTAGGTTACTAAGGACCCCAACTTCATCATGGATTATTAGAGAAAATTAAATTATGTGCACTCCATTCTAAGCATGTTCATGACCCATCCCTCTTTGTTCCTATCCAATTTCAAACAATAACAAAACATGAGACACATAAACTAAGAAACATTGGGTTATTTATTTTGTACATGCATGCATGCATCCATTGATCTCTAGATGATCATATTAGACTTATGAAAATTTTGAAGTAAATATCATGATTAGTTCCATGGTTGTAAACCACTTTAGAGAATTCATTTTCAAGTAGCTCAAACTAGTGGATGTCATCAAAGAGGTAATAAATATCAAGGTGACATTATATAAACAAGTCATCAGGAATCAATTTCATTTCATAGTTTGGTAATTTACTTTCACTATGAAACATGGGTACGTGGTTATTATTATTGATTTCTATATTCTGATTTAATATGGAGATTTCTTCCATCGAGATTTGGGATAGATCTAGACAAGATGAAGCATGCCCTACATCCCAAGAATGCTATTTTTATGAAAAGAGGAAAGGTAACAAGAGTCATTGAAGATGTAGGGATTCCTTACACTTATGTATATTCCAATACTTTTGCTAACTATCTTGTAGGAAGCCTTACTCAACTTAGCTACCTTCTTCCTCCTAACCCTTATGATGAAATTGTCATTTATGATGATGGAAATGTCCATGGTATCTTTAATGTTTTTAAATTTCATAGCATGTATATTTCTATTATCCAATAAATTTAGAGGATCTATAGACATAATAAAATTTTAGTTTCAAAAATACAAACATTTGGTAACTATAGTTTTGATTGAATTTGTTTGTGATTCATTCATGGATGGAAGTATATTTATTATATACTAATCTTTAGCTATGTGGGTTGATGAAGATAATATTTAAACATTCACATTCAAAAAAGTGGGTGATCCACATATATTGAACAAGACTATTTATATCATACCACCCAAGAGCATTCTTTCTCAAAAGGAAATGATTTAGTTGTGGGAAGCTCTCTTAGGAAAAAAACTTGAGAAAGAACTATATCATTGTAGAGGAATTCCTTGCTATGGTTGAATTGTCTTTTATTATTATATCTTTTCCCTGCATGAATTTTGATGAATCAATTGTAGTTTCTCCTAATTATGTTTTTTAACAAAACTTGCATGACAACCTTATGAAAAACAAGTGGGTATCTTTCACTTCCATGAGATGTTCTACAAAAGTGACCTTTGAAATTTTGATATTGAAAAGGATGAAAGAGAAACTACTAAGCTTTAGCTTGAAGTTAAATATACTATAATGTAAGATTACCTCAAATCCTACATCTAATTACTTTTACTTCATGATCCCATGTTGAGTTTTGGGTATCAAACTTCATGTTTGTTGAGAACGAACTCTAATTATATTATAGTATTGTAAAACTTGATCACCACAAATATTATATAAGAATAGCATTATAATACTAGTACTCCTAAATCTATTATTGAAGTTTACTATCAATAAAGTCATGGTAATTCATCCTTGACCCATCCCTATCATAGATTAGTATAATTGCTTCTTCTGTATTTTTAAGTTGCTCTAATCAAACCTCCTCAATATTTGCAAATCTATAGAGGTTTTGGTTAGTGGGTACCACTTATAGTAATTTTGGTTAATGGGAACTATATAATTTAGTTATATAGTAAAGTTTATAAAAGTATGAATTCCTTGCGTCGTTGTTTATGAAGCGTGTTAGATCCCTTGCATTCTTGTTTAATAAAAAAGGCATAGATACTAACAACATTTTTATGAAAATAAAAGTTTCAAATATTGCACTATTTATATTATATTGAAATATTTTTTATTTAAGTAGCATGAGTACTAGAGCCTTTTATAATATAAGTGACATGAATAGTTGCATCATTTATGTTAATAAATGGCTCCAATTATTGAGTAGTCAATTAAAAATTAATGCTGTGAATCATCAAGTCACTAATATTTATTAATGATGTCATTATTATTTATGTCGCTTATGTATATTGGAGGCTCAACCTTGAATGGCACGACATGGTTACACCTCTTATTGTAAAAATGGTGTAACAAAGAAAATAAGTTGCATCTATATGGGGATTGCTTTGCATGCTAGTTAAGGAATCGGTTACTTATCGCGATTAGTTTCTCACCCTTTCACTCCTAGAAGCGGAACGAGTTCAACTTGATTACGAGCATTACTCCATTTCTTAGAGTAAATTAAGGGAGAAATTTAGAAAATATAGAGAAAATCTATTTGTGGGTTATATTAAGTTATAAAAAGCATATGATAGAGTATCAAGAGATATTATTTGATTGACATAATGGAGAAAAACATCCTAATAGATATATTAAAGTGATCCAAGACATTTGTAAAGGAGCTACTAGTAAAATTAGAATGACTTATGGAATCATATTTGATTTTCCAACCATGTCAAGTCTACATGAAGGGTTTGCACTTAGCCCTCACTTGTTTGCTATTTTTATAGATGAATTAATGAATGAAATATAGGATGAATTAATTTGATATATGGTATTTATAGATGATATTATGTTGCTAGACAAGCAAATACTTCTAAAATGGAAAAGGGAAGACATGCTTTAGAATCAAAAGACTTACAAATTACTTGAACTAAGATAAAATACATGGAATGTAATTTTAGTAAAAGTATAAATAGTGATTGATGAGTCTCGATATCAGACCCTCAATATTGAATCCTTGATATCGAATACGCAATATCGAAGATGTCGAAGTGATATCGGACATGCGATGTCGGAACCTGTCTCGTTGCCTATAAATAAGAGAGAGGGGCACTTGGTTTGGCATTAGTTTTTAGTGCCTTAGCCAAACTCTTGTAGTTTTTCCCTTTCAGAGTTAGAATTATTTCTGAGTGCCTGAAGTAGGAGTCATAAAGTGAATGGATCTTTATTCAAGCATTGTGTACTTGAGCACACCTTGTGTTCGGAAATAAAGGCAAACTTTGTGATAAACCTTATAACATTTAGAATAGCTTAATTATTGCATTTAATGTTATTTACTATTATTTGATGCTCTCATTAGTTAATCAATGTTATTTCTATTGAACTATTAATTATCAATTAATTAGCACACTTAGCATGACCACTTTGAGCATATGTGGGAACACTTGGTAACCCAGTAACGACTAGCGTTTGGTAATCCCAGTAGTGTTACACTAGTTCAAGATGTGTCCGGAGAGTGGGAACGGATGTTGGTGTTAGGGCTAGTTAGAGAATAGTTAACTAGTTAAATCAAATTAGTTATTAAATTACCTCATTTCTCTCTTTTAAGCATCAAGAAAATAAAACATAAAGGAATAAAAATCACATACCTCGAGTTTACTTAACCATATAATTGAGCCTTACAAGTAAGCTTGGGAAGATAATGATTGCATAACTCATCCTTGTTCTGTGTAGGTGCATAAGCACTAAATCCTTGGAGTTCAACCAGATCGTGCGTGAATGCTCATATTCGTATAGTTGGGCGTAGGGGTACCTCGCTGCTCATCATTGGCACTATTGCCAGGGATTTTGTTGTTTGTGCGCTGATTAGAACTTAGGAAATCCTTCGATCATTGGAACGAACCCTTAGAGTTAACTATCCTATAATCACTAGAGAAGGGTATTGCACACTAAATAATTAATCATGTCTCCTTCTTCTTACGAGAGTGCTTCACCAACTAGGTCCGACAACATGAACAATCGGAGGCAGGGTGCACATGATGATCCCCCAATACCCCAACAGTTTCGCATGGTATACGCTCATCCTGATGAGTATATACCAGACCTTACCTTTATCCTCGACCAGGATGAACAACTGCAATGGTGTGATTTAGAAGGTAACATAGTGTTACCTCCTAATTGCTCAATCCCAAGCATGCTTCTTCGTGCTCTCACATGAATCGGTATGCTGCACTTACAATCCAAGTATGTTGTGCATGAGCAAGATTCGAGGGATTATCGATCCATAGAGACACAACGCTAGAGGGATTTGTAACAAGAGAGACATTACAAATCTATGAAGGGGAAGTGGTCTTAGGATGTCTTGTATGTCCTAAGTGAAAATGAGGGTGGTGAACTTGTCTTGGGAGGTTTTTCACAAAATGATGTTACTCTCATTGACTTCGGTCAAGGAGTTGTGTATCAGAATCTTCACTCAACTATTCATAACCCAAGTTCTGGTACCAACAAACACAAAGGATCCAAAAAAGGAACATGAATGCATGACAATGACAGACATTCCGATCATAACCATGATCGTGGCCGTGACCATCAAAGAGAAAGTGATAGGCGTCATCATGATGCCAATCCTCCTTCCTCTTCACCTTCATCATCTCCTACCCCCTATCCTTCAGGATCTGAATGCAGTTGCAAAGGGCAAGATCATGAGGACAAGGGTAAGCAAAATAGAGATCATAGACAAAATAGTCAAGAAAGANCAAGGGTAAGCAAAATAGAGATCATAGACAAAATAGTCAAGAAAGGAAATGAGGACAGTCCAGAGAGATACATCACAAAAAAAGGAAGAGTAGGAAACAACATAGGCATCATAGATGCCATAGACAGCATGATCATGATGAACCCCTACTCACCACTTGAAGTATGTTAGATATAATAGAGGCTGTTAGGATCCCAACAAGGCACCAAAAAGATAGTAGGATCAAAAGATTAGACATGAATAACATCCCATGATTTGAAGGGGGATACAATGGCTATCCTCAAAACCATATACAAGCATTCCACAACGCATGTGCCTTGCAAAATATAGAAATCAAGTGGCAAAAGCTAAAGTTGTTTCCAAGGACACTGATCAAAGAAGTGGAAAGCTGGTATCGGTCCTTAGAACCGAAATCCATTCGTCAATGAAGTACCATGTTAGAACTATTCAACGATAAGTATCAAATGTACTCCTAGGTGTCCAACTTGCATAAGCAAATCCAAAGATGGAAACAAGGAGGACACGAATCCTTGGATGTTGCCATGGGCCATTATTATTCATTATTACGTCGTTGTCCTAGCCATGATTACTCACAGAAAAAACAAGTACGCCATCTCATACATGGGCTTAGGTATGAAATGCGAAGAACCCTTGGGACTTATGCCCAAGGAAGGCTATCTGAGCTAAGAGCCCATCAAATACAAAGATTATTGGAGTAGGTTGCTAAGGAGGAAGGTGAGTTGAGGAAAAAGGAAAGTACAGAGGAATACAACAAAGATCCTTCCCTCCAAAAGAAGGAAATTAGATTTTGTGAAGATGAGGAAGAGTCACCACTTGAAGAGATGGTGAATAGAAAGACTTTGTCCATTCAAAAATTTGCATCAAAAGTATCAACAAAGGTTGATCAGATGTGGAACTCCCTAGACGACAAATTTCAAACTATCCTAAAAATAGTAGAGCAGTCTAGAGAACCAAGTAGTGACTGAGAGAGGAGGAAAAAGAAAGAAGCTGAGTATACACGAAACAATGGTAAGGGCAAGGTTACCATCATTGAAGAGGTTGTGGATTTAGACACGGATAATGAAGAAAGATGTGAGATTTGCCAATATGACCATCCTAAAGGATGTTACCCAGTGGTGTTACATCTACAAGAGTATGGGGTGTATGCACTAAACGCACAATTAAACAGATGAAAAACACCCAGAAGTTACCTTACCCTCAAGGTAACCCAAGGTAGTTCCACCAACCCTTGACATATTATTCGAGTAGAGCTCCACCACAACTGAATGAATAGTATCAACGGTGGCAACACCCACAATCATGGAGAATGCCACCACCACATCAACAGTACCCTTACCATCAACCTGACTTGTATGGGTATTACATTTAGCAACCGATCTCTCCACATGACTCTACTACTCACGTTGCTCTCCAACCTCACTACCAAGCCCTCGAGTACTATAGAACTTCTTCTCCTCGGGGTGGTGTTCCACATATGTACTATCCCTTTCATCTGTTTGCATCTCTTCCACCCTCAGCTCCCTTACCACTTGCTCCAACTATGTAGGGTGAGCTTCCTGCCCAGCCATAGCAAGGTAACACTACAAAGGCTATCAATCCTTAACCTACTATTGGTTTAGACAATCAATCAAAGAAGAGATCCTTCTTTAAAACCAATAGTCCAACCAAGTCCTTACAACCATAAGAAGCTAATTATCCAAACACCTCACCATCATTCGAATCTTCGAAGCTTCCTTCAAACCAAAAATTGTACCCAACGCACACTATTATGTTAACCCACACCATCACTGATTGGATTAAAGCTGGCCATCTTCCTAGGAAATTCTTAGATCCTAGAAGTCCTCTTATATATTTGCAAATCGCTGGAACTGAGCCTTGCAAAGCTCTTTTGGATTCAGGTTCTAGTGTTAACTTAATCTCTCAAGAAATGTACAAAGCCTAAAACTTGCCTCTGCTAAAAAAAAGTAACATTTGTCTAGAGTTGGCTGATAAGTCCATCACTGTCCCATTGGGACTAGTGGAGGACATTTTCACCACTGTTTGTGGGTGGTCATATCTAGCCAATTTCCTAGTGATCCAAGTCAACAATTGTAAGGGGAACTTCCCAATCATAATGGGAAGAGCATCACTAAGTACGATTGATGCACGCTTAGGAATACATGATATTTCCTTGGAGATATCAAAAGAAAATACGTTTGGAAAGATCAAGAAGAAGAAAGTTCCATGCATCGTATACAATGACACAAGGTGCAACTGCGTGCAAAAGTCCTAGTTTGTACAATGCTTAACATTGCCTATGTGCACAAGTAACTGACATACAAAGATGCTTATATGCAGTAGCCACAAGAAAAGAAGGCACCCAGTGGCTAACAATTGACCAAGAGAATAATTCAACTATATGCATGGAACCAACTAAGAGCTTGACTTGTGCCTATATTGATAGCATAGATGCATTGGAGCAAGTCCATCGCCAACTTCCAAGTACTGACACCAAAAATATCAACTGGGTGAAGATGGAAATCCCTGATGAGTTTAAGCCAGAGCCCCTCAAGTTAAAACTATTGCCCATCGGTATGGAGTATACATTTCTCAATAATGGAAAACTAGTAATCATTAATGCTAAGCTCACTCAATAAAAAGAAAGATTATTGAAGATGGTAAATAAATGGTCGAAAGCCTTTGCTTGGTCATATCCCAAATTAACTAGAATAGATCCTTGGAGATGCCAAGATAGAATTTACACTGACCCCTCTATGAAGCCTTGACGACAACTGTAAAGATGATTGAACCCAAAGCTTAAGCAAGTAGTTAAGGAAGAGATTAAACAACTTCTAAAGGCTGGGTTCATCTACCCCATTATTGATAGTGAATGGGTTAGTCCATTATCATTGTTCATATAAAGGAAGGTAAATGGAGGGTGTGTATAGACTTTAGATTGTTGAACATGACAACATTTAGAGACCATTTTCCATTGTCATTCATTGAACAAGTCTTAGATACCATTGTAGGGCATTACTATTATAGTTTTCTGGATGGTTACATTGGGTACAACCAAATTCAAATAAGGCCAAAAGACCAAGCCAAGACTACATTCACAAGTCCTTGGGGGATATTTTCATATAGGCAGATGCTGTTTGGCTTATGCAATGCCCCAACAACATTTCAACATTTGGTTCTTAGTATATTTCAGCAACAAATAAGGAATGGTGTGGAGGCTTTTATGGATGATTTCTCCACCTATGGAGTGGACTTTGAACAAGCATTGAACCAATTAGATCAAGTGTTGAAACGATGTGTTGAAATCAACCTAAGGCTCAATTGGTAGAAAAGCCATTTAATGGTCCAAGAGGGCATTGTATTAGGGCATAAAATTTCACAAACAGGGATGGAGGTAGATCCTAAAAGAATTAAAGTCATCCAAGGAATCACTCATCAACCTCAAACTATAAAAGACGTCTGATCATTCCTTGGACATACTGGCTATTATAGACGCTTCATCTAAAACTTTTCAAAGATTGCAAAACCATTGGTAGAATTAACGAAGAATGGACCAAGGAATATGAGCTAGCTTTCCAAACCTTGAAGTAGAAGCTAGTAGGAACACCCATTCTACAAGCTCTTGATTGGTCTAGACCGTTCCATATAATGACTGACACATCCAATTTTGCTTTAGGAGTCATACTTACATAGTTAGATAACCAAAAACATTCCTATTATATTCACTGTGCAAGTCAAAGTATTTCTGGTGCACAACTCAACTACACCACAATAGAAAAAGAGTTAATGGTTGTGGTGTTTGCACTAGAAAAATTTAGGCACTAGTATTAGGCTATAAGATATTTGTACACATGGATCATAGTGCAATTCGGTTCCTTATGAATAAACCAATGGTGAGCCCTTGCATCATACGATGGGTCGTGATCTTGTAAGAGTTTGATCTTATGAGGATCGATCATAAAGGCACTGAGAATGTTGTTTTTGATCATATATCTCAGTTGCGATGGAACAAAAAAGAGGACGAATACCCAATTTCTGATCGTTTCCCTAATGAACTCCTCTTTGCCGATGTAATAAACAATCAATCACCCATAGATACAAATTGGTATAGTAGCATTCATACCTATCTTCTCACACAAGAAACACCACAAGGCCTGGACATTAAAAAGAAACAACAGTTTCTCCACCGAGTCAAACATTTCATGAAAATTAACAAACACCTTTACAAGGTATGTTCCGATGGCTTGGTTCGATGGTGATGAGTGGCGAGGTACCCCTACACTCAACCATACGAATACAAGCGTTACACGCACGATCCGGTCAAACTCCATAGACTAAGTGCCTACACGCCTTATGGAACACTTAAGGTTAATCATTCATTGTCTTCCTAGACTTACTTGTATTTTTCACGCTTGTATGGTTAAGTAAGTCTAAGGTATATGATTTTTATGTCATTTATGTTTTATCTCCTATGTTGATAAGGTGAAGGGTGAAGTGACTAATTAACTAACTTAACTTAACTAACTAAGCCTTAATTAACCTAGCATCAATATCCGTTCCCACTTACCATTCACACCCTGAACTAATGCAACCTTGGTCACAAAATGCTATTCATTGCTGGGATCACCAAGCGTAACGCACGTGCTCGAAGTGGTCGTCCTAAATGCACTTAACTACCGGAGAAGGATTGAGAAAGATTTAATTAACTAATAAAGCATTTAAATGATAAACAATAAATAACAATCAATAAAGTCCTATTTAGCTTAGTCCATGCACTGCAAGGTTTATCCAAGAAGTTCGTCTTTATTTCTGTACACAAACTTGTGTTCAGGTACAATATTT
>MNCI01003632.1:439658-492961 GCA_015680685.1 Gnetum montanum | reverse complement strand
TGTAAGTATTTATCCTTCAATTTCATTGTCAAAAGGAAAGGAGGAGCTTCCTTATCATATGAAGTCCTTAATTTTTTATCATTGTTAGACACATAACTGAACTCTGATTCTCTAGCTCTCCTTTTTTCTTTAATGAACTCTAAAGCCTTTATCTGTTGATCTCCTATTTGAAGCAACTAGTAGAGGCTAATATTGGCCTTGACATGTTTAAGGTATTCAATCAAATCATATTCTCTATCACCAATAAAGCTTGATCTCTTTATCCATTTATTAAAAGATTGGTTTGGAGTGCTTTGCTCCAGTTGATTTTCTTTACCTTTATTCTTATCTCTTCTATTTGGCTCAAAAGATTTTCTCTTAGTAGATGGATCAGTAATAACATTTGAGGGTCTAGAAGTAGTTAGTATTTCTTTAGATCGAAGATTATATCCATTTTCCTCATTGTTATTGCATTCTTCATCCGATGACATATCTTCTTTAGAACTTGATAGAGAAGAAGTATCGCTAGATCCATTACTAGAAGATTTACTTGCATAGTGAACACTAGATAACTCATTATCAGATTCAATATCAAGAAAGTTCGACATAATAAGGTCACTTTCATCCTCATCTTCTGCTAAATTAGCATCTTGATGTTTATGCTTTCTACTTTTCCTTTCTTCCTTGATATTAACTCTTGCCAAAGCCTTTTCAAGCTTTACTATTTTGTTAGACATATCTCTCATTAATTGACCTTTTTCAAATCCTACTCTTTCATGCTCTTGCTCTTTCTTAACTTGAGATGGACCTGGTAAAGCTTTATATTGAGCTAAATCTTACATAGGAATCATAACTCTTTCTTCTCTTTTTTGAATTGCATTATTTTCTTCAGGATTCAACTATTTTTCTAACTATATAGCTTCACTAAAATAGCCATTTAGCGTAGTTAATTTTGGAGTTCTTCGTAACCAAAGTGAAATTTTGGGGTTGATAGCCTTAAGATAAGTTTCTTTAAGAATTTCTTTTGATGGCTTATATTGCCTTTGAAAGAGTCCACAAATTCGTTGAAACTTGATGTTGAAATCTCTAATTGACTCTTTAACTCCTTGCTTAGCTTGTATTAGCCCATAGTATAGTTGTTGTTGATCTAATTGATTACCAAACTGGGCTAAGAAAAGATTCTTCATGTGATCCCAACTTGTAATACTATTACTTGGTAAGTTCGAATACCAAATTTGAGCCATATCCTTTAAATTTGATACAAACAACCTACAAGCTTGATCTTCATGTTGAACATTTGCATGAGCTAAAGCTAACTCAAACATATGAATATATTCTTTAGCTAAATAAGTTTTTCCAGGAATAAAAGGCTGAGGCAAATATTTGTAAACTACCTTAGAAATATCATTGTAATTTTGAAATCCTAATGGTGTAACTCCTTGCCAAGGATTTGCCATCTTATTCGTTTCAATAGTTGATCTCTTAGACTTTCTAGATCTTCTCTTACAAATTGATAAACTAGATATAATGGGTGATCTTCTTGATCTTCTAGTTTTCACTCTACTACTTGTTCCCAATTCAAAAATTTTCTTTGGTTCTTCTTCTGACGAAGAATCAATCTTAGAATCTAGAATATCTTTTGAAACTTTTGAATTTTCCAAACTATCAATCTTCTTGGTCATGAACTGAAAATAGTATCTAACTTCTTAAGGCTTTAGTAACGAAGAATTGTTGATATGCTAAAATTACAAGGCTTATGAACCTAGAGGCTGAACTTTCAGCCCTCCTTCTAGCGCTAAAAGAACTGTTGACGACCGTTTGGGACGCAACTTCCAATGAGTGTCCTCGAATAGGATTTAGGTGCTTGCTGGTCTCTAGCAACACCAAGGCCTAGATACCTCCAAATAAACTTAGTAGTTAATGTGAGTATGTGTGTGTGCTATTGCGGCGTGCGGTTGTGTGAAATGTAACGATTGCGTTGTGTGTAAACTACAAATGACTTACTTTAAAGAGATTCAGCCAACTTTGCCAAGTACTGTGAGTTGTTGAAAGTTTCCTATTTTGTTCAACTGCTTAGTCTACGCGGTCCTTATAATACCTACTTGTACCAAATAAAATTTTGCAAAAACATTTGAGCACAACTCCGCAATCTACTCCTAATTTTCCCCAGAGAAAGATATAGTTCCACAAGAAAACTAGAAAGAGAGCAGGATTCAATGGAAATAGACAGAAAAGAAAAGAAAGCATATTTGTGTAGAACCCAAATATTTGAACAAGGTAAAATGACACGAGTAAACACTTCGCAATAAAGGTATCACATATTCAATATCTATGAATTGTTCAAAATTCCAAGGCTCAAACAAGCAATTTCTTCAAGACAATCCTACTATGCTACCAAAAATTTCTGCGTAAACTACCATGTACGAGACTCCATTTTGTCTAGATAATAGATGTCAACGATTGCATTTAAAAAAAGCCTTTAAAAGACTTGACAATTTCTGATTCAAATACCATGGGAATTCACTTTAAAGATAGAAAGAAGCTATTCTGGTCCCATCAAAATACCAAAGATTTTCTAAACCCTCTCGACTACTGAATTGTTCATCGGCGTGACTACAAACAGAGGCTCTCTTACAACAATCCCAATAGCAGTTCCCACACGTTGCACAATAACAAAATTTACTACTAAAATGCTCTTAAGGCTTTTAAGCACAAGTGCTTCTATGAAAAAGTTTTAATAGAAATTTCTATCGGGCAACAAGAACAGTAAGAACAATCTAAAAATCCAAAAATTACTTGCCAAGGATGATACTATCTAAACCACTAGCTAAGTAATTTCAACAAAATAAAAAATGAAATACATAACTCACAAGACTATGACAAAGAGGCTGAAATCTTTTCTCTAGCAAGACATCTTACAAGCAATCGTTCACAGTTTCTTCTTTACAAAGCTCTTCTCAAGACCCCAAAGTGTGTCTTCAAGTGAGAGCCCAAGTGCTAACTAGTAGCCTTACAAAGTGTGATGTATGAGACCTCCAATAATCTTCAAAGTGATCCCCCCCACCTTTTTTTTTCCTTTCCCCTGAAACCTTTTTATAGGGTTTAGAGGTAGTTACATATAAAAATATCTTACCTAGCTTCTCTCCCAAGTAACTTGGCCAACCAATTAGGAGATTACTTGCCCAACAAGTTAGGTAAGTTACAAAAATATTGGGTGGTTGTAACCATCATATAGATAAAAAAATCTGTAGCTGACAAGTGTCTACTTCATGTATGATATTGGGTAAATATCCCAAGAATTTTTGTCTTTGAATATATCTTTAATATAGAGGTAGGTATCCAACATTTATATCCAATGTTCATCTTGTTAAGTTGAGGCTTTAGAAACATTTCATTTTCACAAAGAATATAATTGAATATAAAATTAATTTAAGGGATGGCGGATGAAAGAAAATATACATTTCAAAAGTAAATAATTTTCCAAAGTTAATTGAGATATCATGGAGGACGCAGTTTGCAATTAAACCAGTTGCCCAATGGCTTCTCCTGCACGCAGCCCATCTCCGTAGCTTATGCTCTGCTCTGCCGAACTTGTCTCGCTTACTAGACCTCCCAAAAATATGATGGAAGTTGGAACCACTCCCACGCATGGCTCGGCAGCAGTTGCTATTTCTCCCATATTAGTAGTGAAATGGCTTGGAACTGCAAACCCTCGGTGATGATGACCTGCTTCTACATGTGGGCTGCGTTCAAGTCTGGCGTGTTAAGTGCCAACGGTGTGAGTGCGTCCGCGGTTACCACCTGTCTTTGGTCAAGAAAACAGACACCTTCCATGTTCTTGGAAGCACTCAGCATTTGTGTTTTTTTTGTTTCTTTTTGCCAATAATCGTCCATAACCACAGGCACAGGTGCAAGCATGGTAACCGCCTGCGTTTTAGCCCTGTTCCGTTTATTTTGCTATAACCTGTTGCTCCAAAAACTACTAAACTACTTATTATTACATGCTCTGGCCAAGAAATTAGGCTTACTGTGAAAACAGAAAAATGAAACCCTGCGTGGCATGCCTTTGACAAAATTCCGAAGAGGAATATGAAGTTATCCGTGGCGGTTCTTGGCAAAAATTTTATCAGCAAGCATAACTTGTTTTGGTTGCCGTATTGATAAGAACCACCACGTTGCTTTTGAGAGTAAGTGTACCATTTTTTTCTAGCTTCCAAAAATGTTTTTCCAATGCCTGGACTATGTCATATTATATCACAAGATGCGCCTTTGTTTCTAAAAGTATTCAGTGCAGTACACTATTTCTTCTTACTACAGAATCCAATTTTCTCTGTTTATTGACTTTAATTTGAATCTGTGAAAGCAGGACCGACCCCATTCTTGGTTAATTTTCATTGTCAATATGCTTGTATAACAAAGCCATGTATATCTACGCGTCCACCACCACTGCTGAACCGTTTCTAAGCCCATAACTTGTTGAATTATAACCTTTCCCGATAGGCATCATGTAATATGCCAAAATATTAATATTACACTCTTTGCCCAATGTATAAGGTTAAAAATAAAATATGTGTTTCATCACCATATAACTCATCCGAATTTTTACACATATTTTATTTTATTTTTATTCTCTTTTCCTTCTATTTAAATAGACTGAAATTCCTACTCCATGAAATTGCTTGAAATGTGCCAACAGGTACAATGCTTGTATTAATGGTTGAGAAGGAAGTTGTGAGGCCTAGAGCCATGCAATGGGCATTGGTATAGATGGAAAAGGTTGCATGACCACTATTGTAGGTGGGTTGAATAATGAGAAAGATTGTTGAGTTAGAACTTGTGGTATGAAGGGGAAAAAGGAAGTAAGAGAGGATTGTATTGCCTAGAGCCCTAATGAGGAACCCACTAGTATGACAAAGGAAGGTGGTGAGATAGACATCACCACGACTATGTCAATGAAGTGACGTTGACTGGAAAATGACATTGATGAGAATAATGATGTAGATTGTGACATAGGTTGTGCCTGGTGTGAATGGTTTAGGGAGCCAATTATTGGAAAAGGCTTCCTATGAAGTTGCCAAGCATTGGTTCGACCTTAAACTCATTGTGCTCCTCATGGTGATTCTCCAAGCCAATTTCCTCACTAAACTCATCAACATCTATGAGTTGTATGAGCATATAAGCATAAAAATTGGTGAGGGGGATCTTGTCATAAGGAGATTGAATATATTCTTTTCCATACCTATGTATGATTTCAAACTAATGCTTAGCATTAGATTTAGAACAAGGTATTAGCAAACTAGCTTGTATGCTAGCATAGAGGAAGTTATAAAAGTCTTCATTAATCACTAAGAAATCTAGGTTCTTTCCTATCTACCTTAGTGATTATGTTTGTTCTATGACCATATAGTATTTTGGGTCATAGACATGAACTACATCTTGGCTAGAGGCCATGTATGTAAGGTCTAGTGATAATATGGTTGATCTATGAAAAAAAATTAATTTAGAGCTTTAGCTAATTTGTGAATTGATAGTTTCAACAGGTGAAACTCCTGAGTGTATAAATGGTTTTGTCTATGTAATTGTATGAAAACTACAACTACTGGTGCAGTGTAGATTGTAATGGTAGTGTTGTACACTACACTAGTAAAAAATAAATAATTAATTTTTTTGAATTTTAAAATTTTTGCAACTGTAGGTGCAATGCATGTGGTAGTGACAGTGCTATACACTACACTCATAAAAATAAAAAATTAATTAATCTTAAATTTTCGAAGGTTATAAAGTGAAAAAAGTAGAGGCTTGCACTGCCATTGGTTATTGGAGGAAATTGGTGTGACCAATGTCAAAGATAGGTTTCCAATTTTTACACTAGGTTCACTCCACCCAACCTACATTGGTAAAACTAGGCTAGTTTTTGGCTTTAGAGAAAGATATGTTGGGTTTTCCAAAAATAAATATGATAGGTATTTTTTATGCCAAATATGATGGTAGTTTCCTAAAAAATAGGCTGATATTTTTCCTATTGGAAAAAATACACTGCATGATTCTTGGAAGAGAGTTGTTGATTTTCCTAGGAAAAGATACATTGGGTTTTTCTAGTAAATATAAGCTAGGTTTTCGAAAAGTATGCTAGGCTAAAAAAAATATGCAAGGATTCAAAAATACATTGCACTTTGTGAGCACACCTAAAACTCGATTTTGTGAAATTTTGATGTTCAAGTTTTGTTGGACTTTAAAAAGTCCAATACTTGATGGAGAAATTAATAGAGAGCCAAACTATTTTCACATTTACACAATATTTATCAAGTAGATTTTATGAAATAACATTAATAAATGAAATTACTCAATTTAGCTTCTCAAAGATGATTGGAAAGTGAGAGTTAATTCATTTATTTGAAAAGGGGCAATTTCATGAGAAGCATAATGGATAAAGGTATTAAAGGAAAGTTCTCTTTATATAGGTGTGCTCATTTTGAGTTCATAAGCATGGATTTAATAAAAGCTTAGTAAGATTTTTTTAGCCTATGTTCTAAGGAAATTGTGGTTTTTCCATATACAATGGAGGAGATGAAATTTGGGACTTAATTTGAAAATTGAAAATATTTTTATTTGCAATTATGTCTTCATTGGTTCCTACATTTTGTCAATTTATCAGTTTATTAGTTTCAGTGTAATGATAAATTGGATGTTCCACAAGAATATTAAAATTAAGTGCATCCATTTTCCATGTAAATATGCAAGAAACTTTGTGAAAAAAAACTAATGAATAACTTCATTAAGAGGAAATCAATTGTTATCCTGTACATTTCAATCTATAATGGTTTCCAAATAGTGGTAGAAAATTAAGTTGTAGAGCTAAGAATCTTAAATTAAACAAAGGGAAAATACCTAGTCCAAGTGCTTAGCAGCATTTGATTAAATGTTGGAAGGGCAAGACCATAATTTTGACACAAAATTAACAAGATTCTTACTAAATAGTGTTGAAAATAGTCAACAAAATTGCCTAGAAATTCATTGATATTTCAAACAAGAAGCCTTGACACAAAAGAAATTATGGTAATACAAAGTGTAGCCACAAACAAACAAGAATTCTAGATTTACAAAACACAAACCCAGCAACTATGCAAAGGAGAAAATCTATATGAATTGGTGTTCTAGAGAAATAATCATGTAAAACCTACAAACATCAATAATTTAACATTCTTTTAAAAAAGTCCCTAAGCTAGTGACTACCAAATGCTGAAAATTGCAGGTCCAAGAACCCTAAATAGAGGATATCTATCATGACATTTTTCCATAGTAGCACTAGAGATTTGGAAGGTATCTCCTCTCCTACTGCCTATTTTTGAGTTCCACTCAGCAAGGGATCATGTGGTTGTAGAGCTTTGACACCATGAAACCAAAATAGGGCTTGAATCTATGATTTCTTCTTTGTGATGGAGGTAGCAATTACTAAGTAGCACCAAGTGATAATGAGTACAGAAACCAAGGGTGATGTTGGTAGGAGTGCCATGCCTAAGACATAGCAACAGGATATGGAAGCAAGAAATGTAAGATACACAAGGAACACAAGTAATGGAGATGGCACAACAGTGGGCATGATGGCCATGCCAACAAGCATCGACATGAGTCATGTCAAAAACAAAGCATGTGTACTAAGGTTATATGACCTTAATAACAATTTAATTCTAAAACAAAAGTGAATCATTGTAAACAAGGAACTAATTTTTATTTAGATTACGACTAGTATTTCTTTTTTAAAATGGAGGTTTAGAGTTCTAAATTGGGAGAATTTATAATCATTTAATAAAAAAAAATTTACTTTTTGGAATTTAAAATTTCTAATAGAAGTTATAATCTCCCATGAAGGTTATAAATAGATCTCCTTGATATTTGTAAGGTTATCATTTATAAGAAGACACTTGCCAATTATAGCTTATTTTTCTCTTAGAAGTTATAACTTCTTAAGGAAGTTATGAATAAATTCCCTACATATTTGTAATACTCTTAACTTCTCATGATTGTTGTAACTACCCTAAGGTCACTATAAAAGAACTTTCAAAGGTAGAGGAGAAGGGGGGAATTTTGGAGGAAGACTGGGTGAAGCAACTTGAAAATTGTAAAAGCATGGCTTGCTAAAGACATCAATTTAGCTTCTTTGTTATGATCTTGTAAGTTCATTCTTTCCCATTTTGTTTTAGTTGCTTAGATAATGGTTTAGATAGTATTGTGCTTGACATTTAATTTTTGGATTTGTCCTAGGTTTCTTTTATAGCTATATTTTTGTGTAATATTAGACTCCTATTAAGATTTTTCATAGAAGAGCTTATGTCATTGAAAAGCTTCAAGAGCAAGAGCTTGTTCTGAGCATAGAGGATCTAGGAGAATATTTGGTATTTTGAGATGACCGAAATAGCTTCATTATTTTAAAGTGTATTACCTTGGTGTTTCAATCCTAAAATTGCCAAATTTTTTTGAAGGATCCATTGAATGTAATCTTTGACAATTATTAATTAGCCAAAATAGAGACTTGTACTTTGTTGTTTATGCAATGATTTTTTGTAGTATAATAATATCATCTTAATGAAATTGCTTGTTGAGCTTAGAAGATTTGGATAATTTGTAGTTATTGAATTGGAATAGCTTTATTACAAAATGTTTCCTCATGTTAATTTATCTTATATAAATATTTAAGATTTCACACAAATCTGCTTTCTTTTCTTTTCTCTTTCTAACTCCATTAAATCTTGCTTTATTTCTAGTTTTCTTGTGGAATTTTCTCTTTGGGGAAAATTAAGAGTAGATTGGCAGAATTATGCTTAAATGTTTTTACAAAATTTTATTTATTACAAGTAATGTACTATAGGGATAGTATAGAATAAGTGATTTGACAAAATAGGAATCTCCAACAACTCAAAGTATTTGAAAAATATAGTTAAATTTCTTTTATGATAGTCAATTATAATTTTTCACACAACCCAACCATTTCAACATTTACAACAACAAACACATACTCCTAATTACTCACGTTTCATAACTATTAAGTCTATTTGGACGTATCTAGGCCTTGATGTTGCCAAAGACTAGCAAGCATCTAAACCTTGTTTCAAGAACACCTTTGGTCATAATCATGAGATTTGAAGGCCTACAACATTGACAGTATAGACCCAAATAATCACCAATAGTTCTTTTGGTGCTAGAAGGAGGGCTGAAAATCTATCCTCTATGTTCATAAGCCTGATATTCCTAGCACACCAATAGTTCTTTTTGTTGCTAAAAAGGTTTAAGAAATTAGATACTATTTTGGGTTCATTACCAAACAAATTGATAGTTTGGAAGATTTCAAAGGTTCCAAAGAAATGCTTGATTATAAGATTGATTATTTATCAAAAGATGAACAGAAAAAGGTTCTTGAGTTTGGAACAAGTAGTGGAGTAAAGACTAGAAAGGTAAGAAAATCAGCACTTCTATCTTGTTTATTAGTCTATAAGAGAGGATCAAAGAAGTATAAGAATTTAACAGTCAAAAGGAATTCTAATAGGATGGCAAATCCTTGGTAAAGAGTTATACCATTAGGATTTAAAAACTACAATGACATTCCTAAGGTAGTTTAGAAATATTTTCCTAAGCCTTTTATGTCTAGAAAAGCTTACTTGGTTGAAGAATATATCTACTTATTTGAGTTATCCTTGGCTCATGCAAATGTTCAACATCAAGATCAAGCTTGTAGGTTGTTTGTAGCAAATTTAAAGGATATGGCTCAGATTTGGTATTCAAACTTGCCAAGCAATAGTATTACAAGTTGGGATGATGTGAAAAATCTTTTCTTAGCCTAGTTTAGCAATCAATTAGAACAAAAACAACTCTACTGTGGGCTAGTACAAGCTAAGCAAGGAGTAAAAAAGTCCATTATAGATTTCAATATTAGGTTTCAAAGAATTTGTAGGCTCTTTTGAATGTAATATATGGACCATCAGATAAAGTGCTTAGAGATACTTATCTTAAGGGTGTGAATCCCAATATTTCAATTTGGTTAAGGAGAAATCCAAACTTGCTAACACTGAATGACTACTTTAGTGAAGCTATATAGTTAGAAAAACAACTGAATTTGAATAATGAAGAGATTATCACAACTCTAGAAAAGAGAAGAGAAAATGATTATTCCTGTGTAAGATTTTGCTCAACTTAAAGCATCACTAGCACCATCTCATATTAAGGTAGAGCAAGAGTTAGATAGCAAAGAATCTAAAAAAGGACATTTAATGAGAGACTTGTCCAACAAAGTAGTAAAACTAGAAAAAGCTTTGGAAAAATTTAAAATCAAGGAAGAAAAGAAAATAGAAAATATAACCATCAAGATACTAAGTTAGTAGAAGATAAGGATGAAAGTGATGTTGTTTGTAGTGACTGAAAACGTTGGTGGTTGGAACACCAGAGGTTACCAGGCATACAACCTAACCCCAAATTTTTGCGAAGGCCATCCTAGAGAAAAATAGAAATGGGGTACCCTAAACAGTCTGGTCGATTAGAAAGGGACTTAACTGGTGTACAATAACCTTTCATAAATAATTATTTTAGAGATGTTATGTGTAATTTAAGTAATAAACGTAAGCTAATAAGCAATGATGCAAAATATGGTAATAGCAAAAAAAATGAAATAGGCTTGAGTGAGAGAGTGCACCACCCCAAGATCGGGGGATTTGATCTTTGTTTGGCTAAAGGTGTACAAATGATGTGCAGTATGGACAAGCACAACTTACAAAAAAATAGTATGGTCATAGGTCTTGGACTACTGCCAATGTCCTATTAACAGGGACTAATGAACCAGTGCTTGATGGGCAAGCAGAGATCGGGAGGTACTACTGCTGGGGTTTGCTACTTATTAACCTTTGACTTGCTAGTCTCTTTTCCAAAGCTAATCACCAGAAAGACAAAATGCCAAAAATGCTAATCACCAAGAAGCCAATTACAAAAAGTAGAAAATGCCAAAAGCCAACCTTCAAAGCCAACCATAGGAAAGATGATTCCAAAAGCCAACCCTTTAAACATTGTTCATCAAGGTATTTATAGAGCCAGATGCGGGAGAGAAACATGGTTTGGATGCCACATGTCTTGGGTCACACAGAGTGTAAACATGACTATGTTATGTTGCTGTGTAATGTTGAATGTGAGACCTACTATGCTATGACCATACTATTTAAGTTGTATGTGCCAGAATCCAAGGAACTACCATGTTTGTTACAAAGAATGCCAACAATGAATGCAAAGTGGAGCCTATGCTCTAGGACTATGTCTTTCCTACTCTTACTAGCAGGGTCATGCATAGGGACAAATTTGGGAGTAATCAAGAGGATGCAAAACAAAGTAAACTTGCTAATTCTATTTATTGAAGAAATGCTGGGACAAGAGTGACCATTGCCAACAAGTTCTGGAGCTAACCAGAGACGTCTAGATGCTTCCATGTGAGTGTTACAATATTTACACTACCCAGCATATCGACATAGCATAAACACCCACACGCTATGTTGTGCTATGCTGCGTAGTATAGCCGCTAGTTCTAAGAGAGAAAATTGCCTGAAAATTGAAAATACCCTACTAGGCAAGCAACTACAACAATTGGCAACCATTCTTTCCAAGTTGAAAGGTCTTAGGACCTGTGAAATTTATCCTTGGAACACTTTTAGGCTTTGTTTCCCTACTGCGTTGTGCTACGCTATGCAGCATAGCATAGCGTAGTAGCTAGTGTGACATGAATTCTTGTCTGATATACAATGCTTTGTTAAGAAAATTTTCTTGGGGATCAAGGGTGAAGTGGGATAGGTAGTCTTGGAAGCTGAAGTCTAGCTAAGTGCAATTCTCTTACTAGAACCACTTGGCAAAGGACATTCATGCATTCTATCCTTGCTATGCTGTGTAGCGTAGCATAATGTAGCACCTTGTGTTGCTTGGATTCTAACTCATTTTGCAAATATTTTGTCAAGGGATGATGATCATGTCCTGACATGATGGAAAAATAAGCATGCTTGATGGTTAAGGTAGGGGAAAATATGTTCACTTCATCAAAATCAGTCTATGTGAAAGCATTGCCACAATAAAACCCTACTACACTGTGCTACACTATGTAGTGTAGCACTCAAATGAATAATATTTTTGATGAAATTTGCCACATTTTTTGCTGTGTCACATTTTTCATACTTCAGGGATGAAATGGGGTAGGTACCCCGAGGGCCAAGTTATTGGCAACTACATATTTGGTGCTTGTTTAGTCTCCTCAAGGCCTGCTACACTGTGCAACATAGCGTAGCATAGAAGGTCTCATAGTTAGAAAACTTGTTGAACTATTTTTCTTATCTTGAACACTTTTAGCAACTCTTAGCATGGTCCCTGGGTAGACCGTCAGCCAGGTCAGGTGTGTAGTTGGATAAGCTAGAGGGTGTAGCAAGCTTGTTAGCTCAGGCAATAGAAAATTTGTCAGACTATACAGTCTACCTCTAGTGCCCTTCTTGCATGAATTGGTCTCCTAGCTGGGTGCTGTGTTGACTATGCTGTAGAGGGTGGCAGGCAAGCTCGAAATTAGCTTTGTAGACATTAGGACTTCTGGGGTGCTATGTTGTTTGTAGGGTCCATCATGACACTACGCTTGTAGTGATCCTTGCCAAAATTTGGGGACTATGCTGAGTCATGAAAGTCCCAAAATTTATGGTATTTTAATGACCCCTCTTTGTTGATGTTTGGAGGATCTTGTCTAGAGATGTCAACAAAGAATACGAAACACCATGAGGAGCAAGATGCTAGCACTACTCTTTAGTGACTACTCAGATGATGCTTCTCTATGCTTGAGAGTACTAGGAGAGTGATTTGGGATAAAGGGCAAGGGATGAATTTGAGAAAATAGGGTTAGGAAAGAAATGAAGGTAGGATGCTATGCCATGAAAACTGTTATCACAGTGTGATCCCTTGTAGATATGCTTATCAGAGAATCAGCACGTATGGATGTCTTTGCCTTTGGATTTCAACCTTTCATCAATGTGCTTAGAAATGGTTGATTCATAGCTGAAATGTTTGTAAAGAAGCTATCATGCCATTTTTTTAGGCACATGCATTTTTTGAGCTTTTTGCTCTTTTGTGCTTTTTTTTTGCACACCCATGTTCACATGAAGGTAATCTTGTTGTTGCTTCAAGAAAGGTGTTTCCTCCCTAGGATGAGTTGTGTTACACTCATGTGGGGGCTTTGACCTACCTACAAAGGCTTCCCATGGGATGAGTTGCATTACGTCCACCATGGACTTGGTGGTTGGGCATGTGAAAGGGCTTTGTGCATTGGGAAAGCTTGTAAAGGAGATTTGGATAACTGCAAGTATAGGGAATGATGATTAAGCTGGTTGAAAAGAAGTGTAGTGTATGAAATCTCAAGTAGTTAGGCTAATCGAAGCGGGTGCTATGGAGAAATGTAGTGCCTTGCTCTTGTGGTGAAACACATCCTTGAATGATGCCATCTTGGCTTTTATCCTGCAAACATAACAAAGAGAAAAATAGAAAAAATAACCATGAAGTGAAGTGAGGGCAAAGTCCATCTTGCTCGGGACACTGCCAGGGTGATAAACGTTGCATTTGATGCACGCAATGTCCAAAGAAAGAAGGCTAGCATTGGTTTCCATAGTAGCAGGTTAAATAGGTTAGCATTGAAGAGGCTAGGAGTAGCAGCGATGTAGGTGATCAGGATTCCTCACCCAAGGAAAACATCATGCAGTCTAGCTGCAAGGTGAGAAACCTAATAGCTGAATAGCTTTTGGACTCAGATGATGGCGAGGGCTGGAGGATGGTAACCTTGTGGCTGGGCCACAATAGTGCTAGGACTCTAATAGTAGGTGCCGATACTAAGAGCTACTACTAGGATGACTAGCTATGGTAGTGGTAGCTCTGAAAGGTCAGCAAGATGTCAAATGACATCTTTGGAAGATTAGCAAGTTGCTAGGGGCAGTGACGTTGCATGTGTTCCAGAGGGTTTTTCCTTAGCAATGTGAACTGCATTCTCAAACTGCAACATCCTACCCTATGTTGTCTAGGAAGTTTGAAAGTGTGCATGCTCGCTTGTTCACAAGAGTCGCATGTGTGCACTGGGAAGCATTGCACTACAAACCTAGTTTAAAGTCTTGGTAGATTGTTAGGTGTGCTAGTTTAAGGTCCTCGTAGATTGTGATGTGCTAGTTTAAGGTCCGAGCAAACCGATGTGCTAGTTTAACATTATAGCAAATGGTGGATGGCCAATTTAAGATCGTAGCAAACTATGCTATGGGTGCCAGTTTTACGTCATAGCCCAAGGACGTGCTGTGCCAGTTTAACATCATAGTGGATGTTCTATGCCAGTTTATAGCCATAGCAGACTATTAGTGCCAGTTTTACATCATAGCAAACATTTTTCTTACCTTGCTTTGTATATTCTATAATCCTTTGCGTCAAACATAGTATGGATTGAGGTACAAGTGGTTAACGAGATTTGCAAACTCGTTGCCATCCATATAAGCTAGTTTGAATGCCCTATTCTCATAGGCTTTTGTGACTATGAAATGGCCTTCCCAGTTGGTTGAAAATTTGCTTATAGGTTCACGAATAGCCTTGAGGACTAGGTCCCCCTTTTTGATTGGCCGTTAGTGTAAGTTGTAGTGATGCTTCTGCCATTGTTTATCCTAGTACCATTCAATGCAACTAAGTGTTTGGGCATGCTCCTCCTCTACGGAGTCAAGATCAATGATCCTTAACTCGTTTTTTTGAGTCTCATCCATAACATTTGAGAGGATCATCTGAAGTGATGGAACTTGCAATTCAATAGGTAACACTGCTTCATATCCATAAACAAGACTATAAGGAGTCTTTCATGTAGTTGTTCTACATGTTGTATAGTAAGCCCACAACATGTAGAGGATTTGCTGATGCCATCGCCTCTTGATGCTACTAAACATATTTTTTAGAAGGTTAATGATGGCTTTGTTTATTGCCTTTTCCTGACCATTTTTCTATGGGTAGTATGGTGATGAAAAAGAGTGTTTGATGCCAAGGTTTTCGCAAAAGGTTTTGGTTTCAGTGCTACTAAATTATGGCTCATTGTCCATCACAATAGTCATGGGAAGACCAAACCTTGTTACTATGTTATCCAGGATAAAGTGGAAAACCTATTGAGATGTAGTCTTTCTTAGGGAAATAGCCTCTACCCACTTTGTAAAGTATTCGGTTGCGATGATAATGAAGCTATGTCCTGCAGAAGACTTAGGTGTGATGGGTCCTATGATATTTCGATATACCTATGGATGTAGTAGGGAGCTAACTTTTAGGGTTTTTGCTTCACCTCTAGAGGTAGTTATAGGGATTTCAATAAGGAGGTCCTCAATTACATCCTTGGCCTCTAGGTCTAAGGCTTGAACTAGATGTTTGGGCCAGTCGAGGGGTGCTTCTAAGGATGTGACATAAATGTCACAAGAGGATGATTCAAAGTCTACTAACTCAAGGTTCAAGCGTCTTGTAAATCTATCGTGGGGATCCATCAGGGTCAAGGGCAAATGAAGATCATTGTGCATAGCCATTTTCCAGTTGAACTTTCCACAACAAGCAAACAAACCAAGTCAAGTGATACCTGTTTGAGATAACAACATGTAATGAATATATGTAAAGCAATAATGCAACATAATATAATTGCCAATTTAAGGTCTTAGTGGATTGCCACTATGCAAAATTTTTAAATTGAAGTTGCTAGTTTAAGGTCTTAGCGGACCGCCACTATGCAAAATTTGTAAATTGAAGTTGCCAATTTAAGGTCTTAGCAAACTACCACTATGCAAAATTTGTAAATTGAAGTTGCTAGTTTAAGGTCTTAGCAGACCACCACTATGTAACATTGTAAGTTAAATTTTCTAGTTTAAGGTCGTAACGGACCATCATTGGGTCTAAAATGTAAAATGAAAGCTAAAATTACCATTTTAAGGTCATGGTGGACTGTAACTAGGCTATACTATAAGTTCAAATTGCTAGTTTAAGGTCTTGGCAGACCATAACCATGCAAAGTTTGTAAAGATGAAGTGAAAATTTTGGTGGACCCACTTGTTGCGCTGTAACCGAGTGCTACGCTGCAGTGGAGACATGCTACGCTACTGTAGTGCTACATTGTAGGGGTGTTCCGCCTTATTCAGGACATGAAAGTGATAATTGTTTTTACCAAGTTGGCTATAAATAGGGGATTACCCCCTGGTAAATTGTCATTTTCATTGTTAGAGCCAACACCCAGAGTGTAGCACGGTCAAGCTAAGAGAGACGTAACAAGCGTAGCGTAGCAGTTGATATAGTCGATTTGTGAGCAAGGCAATGGCGTGTAAAAGTGAACGTAGGCATCAAGGGCTTGCCAAAGTGGACAAAGTGTAGCACACCCTGTGATGCCTCCCCAAGGCACACGCTGAGGAAATGTCGAAGGGTCCGTCCACCCAGTAAGTGTTATGCTACCCTCATTTGTTTTGTGTAGTGTATCGAGTGGGATTGTCACTATGATCACCACATCTTGGTTATTATGGTTGTCAATATTGCTACCCTGTAACTATTGTTATTACCTTGGCTACCATGGCCATGGCGGTTGCTATGCTATGGTTGGTGCATGGCACTACCTCAACCACCATTGTTGATGGCCGATGCAGCATTGTAGGAGGGGTTTGGGTAGTTCTAGGCAGTGTAATGCTTGCTCAACATAGCATAGCACCCATGGAGGAGGTGTTGGCTCACTAGTTTTCTTAGGCAGCATAGCGTGTGTCTAGCATATGTAGGAAAATATTTTCTTTTCCTTTGCATTTTACTTTTCCACCTTTCACGTAGCGAGGTAGGGCCCAAGCAATGGGAACTCTATGAGTATTTTTCTTAGGCCACATTGTTCTAGTCATTGTGACTATTAGAATGTGTTACATTTTAATTCCTATTACGCTATGCTGCTATGTTGGCAGGCCTATTACACTACCATGTTGATAGGCCTGTCACTTAGAATCGTAATGCTACTACACTCTTAGATTTGCAACGCTGCTATGCTGCTAAATTTACTATGCTATTACGTCGCTAAATTTGCTACACTGCTAAATTTACTACACTTCTATGTTGTAATGCTTGTTGCAGTGTTCTTCTTGTTACATTGCCATGGTTGTTACATGTTGTTCTTGTTGTACTTTTCTCTTCATTACACTGCATGGGGTGAGATTTTCCTACTACACTACACGTAACATAGCCATTACTATTGTGCTGCACTGTATAGGAGATGTCTGCCATGCTACATGGCCGCTACGCTATGCAAGGTGTTCCTACCATACTACACTATGTGTAACACCCTCCTATGCTACATACAACACTCGATTCTATTTTATTGTGCTCGGGACTTATGATTTCATGCTTGAGAAAAAATTTGTAAGTAGAGGGTCATGCTACACAACATCAATAATCATCACTTGAACATAGTGCTAACGTTTGATGCTTTGTCATGTAGGGTCATGTTGAAACTCATCCTGATTATGCTAGAAGTGGTAAGCTTCCTATTCTACTTGAGTGAACACGTGGCCAACATTCCTCCTACCCATGCATGGATGGGACATCAAGAAGTTTGGTTTCGGGAGGATTCTTGGGAGTTCTTTGAGTTCCTCCTTCACCACTTTAGTGTGATAGTGTGGTCACACTTATCGGATGAAATAGCTACCGTGCTCATTGAAACTTTGTTGCCTGAGGCAAACTGGGGCATCTTGAAATTCATGGCTGATGGGTCGATTGAGGGTGAAGGGGTAGAAGGCTCAAGTCAATGCCTAAGGGGCCTAAGATGCATCAGTTGGATTAAGGACATGCCCAAATTCAAATGCTACCACAAATACAACATGTTGTTTGTTACCCATCACATGGGCACCTGCTTCCAGAACCCACCTAGGACCGTTTATTGTGCCAACGGGTGAGTTCTATGAAGATGTTTCAAGCATGTTGTATTGTTTGTTTTGCATGGTAAAAAAACACTTATCATAATTTTCATGTTACTAGGTTTGTGATTGATAAGGATGGTCTTCATGGTAACACGAATACATTAGTGTTGGCCCAAATGACTTTGCTAGAGTTCTCCTCTACTGGGAACATGAGTGCCAGTGTCATAGAACAACTTAGGCTTGATTTCAGAACCTACCCAACCAAGTATGCCAAGCTCTATTTGAAGTATAAGGAGCTTGGCTGGTTGGATAGTGAATTGGACAATCACTAACCACTTACCGTGGAAGACATTCTGGTGGAAATTCCACCATTTCCTATGCCATTCAAACCTCGTACGTTAAGTTATGCATTTTTTTGTGTTCAAGTAATTGACACTGACTTTGCCTTTTTTTTTGCTAATTTTTCTAATTTTGATCATTGCAGTAGCAAGAAAATCCCAAGAGGTTATAGTGATTACCTTTGAACATGATGAAACCAACCTCTTCTTCAAGTATAAGGAGGTGGACGAGACTTAGTGTTGGCTTTGCAATGAGGCCCTAGCCATCCTTGTTCACAAAATTCAAGAGGCTGGGCTCATGGATTTATTGTTGGTAGTGTAACGACGGAAAATGTCAGCAGCTGGAATACCAAACAAAATCCGTGTACACAGTCTTAACCACGGATCCGTGCGAGGGCTGTGCTGGAGAAAACAAATTCGCAGTGCCCTGAACAGTCTTGTCAATTAGACAAGGACTTACTAAATCAGTAAACCGATGGAGATTATGAATATTTCGTGGAACGATTTGATTTGATGAGTCACGAAATGAGAGAAAAACGATGTAGGTAAATTGTAATAATGATAACGTCAACACGATAAAAGGAATTAGACACGAGAGAACGCGTGATTTCAAGATCTATGCTTTGACCTGAAAAAATGAGTATTTTGTATACCAAGTTACATTGGGGAGACCCTGATTATCTTGTGTGAAAAAAACATAAAATAACAAGAAAAATGTCTAAGCAAGAGTACAGAATGGAGTCCTATCTACCTCGTAGGCCATGGATGGGATGCAAGGAAGGTCAAGTTCTAACGTCTATCGATCAACTGCTTCTGATTAATAAAGCTCGCAAACTGTGCCAGATGATCTCTCGATCTCTAATCTGCTTCTTTTGCCTCGGGTAGTCTCTGCTCTAAACTGCCGATGATCGCCAATGGAGAGAGTTGTGTTTTCGCCAAAGGACTAATCGCTCCTACTACCAATGTTCAGGCAAAATGTTTTCTGTCTCTGTTAAAAGATAGTGCTGCCAAAGGATTGCCCAAAAATGTTGCTCTCTTTCTTTGTCTCTCTGTGTCTGCGTCTGTCTTTTTTTTTCAACTGGGATATTTATAAGTTTGATAATATGTGGGGAAGGCATGGCTATGATGACACGTGTTTCAACCTTTTAGAAGATCGTTGACTTGACCATCCTTGTGTTGAAATTCGTGACTATGCACAATACGTGCATCTACGTATTGTGCATATGAATAACAAATGTGGATCGGGCATGTCTCGGTTGATTTTGGGCTACATTACGCTCGTATGCATTGCGTCGCATGCAAGAGCGTAATAAAGCACAAAAGTAATGCACTCAAGTTGCTTTACACTCGTTCACGCTGCCAAGCGTAGTGAAGTGTAAACAATGATTATCTTGGCGATAAATTACGCTGACGTACACTGCGTTGCGTAAAGAGCATAAGGTGATCAATCTGCAAGAAAGAGAAAAGAGTTGATTGATTGTGCTTCCTTTGGATTCTCTTTGACGTTTTCAAAGCTCATTACGCTGCCTTGCGTAACAGAGCGTAAATCTACTTTTGGACAGAAGACTTAGTAGAATATACGAGAGATCACATATTACGCTGCTTAGGCCTTAAGCTTTGCCAAAATTTGCTGAAGTAAACCACCTTCTAATATCAGACTATGTTACACTAAGCGTCATTACGCTATGTTGCGTACTATAGCGTAAAGATGGAAAACATAGTAAGATAGGAAATCTGCAAAAGGAAACCGAAGTCTTGATGTCGCACGCCTCTTTGCCTTGCCTTGCCTTGTTCTCCTTTCTGGAATTCTATCATGTACTTGTGTTTGAATCGAGAATCTTTTCCTGAGGCCGACTCACAATTTTCACGGTGTTTCAATAGCCCCTCTTTGTTGACGGTTAGAGGGCTTGCCTGAAAAACGTCAACAAAGAATATGAAACACCGGATAGGTAAAAGCACCAACAACGTTCATCAATGGTTACTCAAGTGTTGCCCTATCAACATAGAAGAGCAAAGATGGAGAAAATAGGAGATAGGATGGTACATGAGGAAATAGGTTCGAGGAAGACGCAAAGGAGTAAGGATGACTTCTTCACGCATAAGCAGTTAGGTTTTCTCTTGCAGGTGCGTTAGCATGGAGTTATGCCATCATTTTGTAGATGAAGGGGCTGCATAGACGAATTGTGTTGTGTCTGCACAGCCTGGGTGAGATGTGTTTCACCCATTTTTCTAACCCCTCTCTTTTTTTTTGAGTGTCCATTAGGCGAATTGCGTTACGCTGGTTTATGGACTTGATTGTAATGCGAATGCGGAAAACAGGTGTTGCATGTGTAGATTTTGCAAACGGGAAGCAGATGGTAGAGATGGAGTATAATAAGAGCTAAGGGTAGGATTATAAGGGGAACAGGGATGCACTTCTAAGTGGTCAAGCTAACTTGAGAAGCCATTTCAAACGTTGTTTGTACTTCACCGCTTAGATGAATGCACCTTCGAATGACATCCTCGAAGCGAGTAACCTGCAACCAAAGAAGAAAACAGAGGATACCATTGCTCGTGCGAATTACCAGCGAGGTTGTTGAAACAAGCACTATTAGAGGCGAGATGAAGTGATCGGACCATGACAGGGGAACTGTAGCATGAGGCCCAATTTCTCACCATTGACGCACGACCCAGCATATCACCGCCAAAGAACATTAGACTCGGCGCACCTGACTAGTTATGTGAAGAACCAGCCAGATGAATCTATGAAGCTAGGGCCCGATAGCGATGATGAGCAGAGATCCCCAAATTCGTAATTGATGAGAACGGCTTTGGGGCTCCGGGCGGTGGAACTAACCTCTCAGAGGTACCACCGTTGGAATGGGTGTGGTGACGGTATCTCCGAGGGGTTAGTAGTATGCCCTTCAGCACATCCGAAAGATCAACAGAATGTCGATGAGGTGGTGATGTTGGGGCTGTCTCAGCACCCCACCCCGTTTGTCATGCGGCTGCACAAAGATGATCACACTTGCTTAACTTGCATGATGGCAGCTTATGAGTCCCAGTTTTAAGTCCTGGTAGACTGTCATTGCTAGTTTTAAGTCTCAGCAGACCATGGTCCCAGTTTAATGTCTGGGCAGACTGAGAAATGCTAGTTTTACGTCGTAGTGGACGGTGGCAAAGCTGATTTATGGTCTCAGCAGACCATGCTATGGATATCAGTTTTGTGTCATGAGCCAAGGACAAGTCTGTGTTGGTTTTACATCTCAGCAGACGACTGCTTACCTGAGCCAGTTTTGCATCATGGAGGACAGCCGATGCCAGTTTAGCGTCGTGGCAGACGCGTGCAAAAGATGCTAGTTTTTCATCTTGGCAGACCTGTACAACATTGTCAGTTTTACGTCGTAGCAGACAGGTACAACTTGCTAGTTTTACAACATGGCAAACGATCAGTACTAGTTTAGCGTCATGGTGGACATGTGAATGGCGTGCCAGGTTTACGTCATAGCGGACGTTTGTTGCCAGTTTAGCATCGTAGTGGACGATTGTTACCAATTTAGCGTCATAGCGGACGATTTTTACCAGTTTAGCGTCATAGCAGAAGATTGTTACCATACCTGATGTTCACACCGAAGATGTAGTTATATGTAGTACCGCTTTAGATATATATGATTAATAGGATTTGGTAGCTCGTTTCCATCATTGTCTGCTAGCTTAAATGCTCTGTTGCCATATACGTCGGTCACCAAGAAAGGGTCCTCCCAGTTTGCAGAGAACTTGCCTACTGGTTCGCGAACAACCTTGAGAACTAAATCTCCCTTCTTGATCGGACACTGCTGAAGATTGTGATGATGCTTTTGCCTCTGCTTGTCTTGATACTTTTCAATTGTATCAAGTGTCTGTATTCGATTCTCTTTTACTGAATCTAGATCCATGATCCGAGACTCGGTGTGTTGAGCCTCATTTATAATCATGGAGAGGACCATTCTTAGAGAAGGAATTTGCAATTCGAGGGGCAGCACCGCCTCGGATCCATAGACTAGGCTATAGGATGTACTATTTGTAGCTATCCTACATGTAGTGTGATATGCCCATAGCACATAGAGGATTTTTTCATGCCACAGCCTCTTGTTGCTGTCGAGCATTTTCTTGAGCAGATTGATGATGACCTTGTTTGTGGCTTCAACTTGACCATTTGCTTGCGGGTAATAGGGTGAGGAAAAATATTGTTTAATGCCAAGGCTATCACAGAAGGATTTGGTTTCCGTACTACTAAACTGCGACCCATTATCAATCACGATAGTCATTGGGAGACCAAATCTAGTTACAATGTTGTCTAAGATGAAATGGCAGATCTGTTGAGATGTGATCTTCCATAGGCGAATAGCTTCTACCCACTTCGTGAAGTACTCAGTGGTTGTAATTATGAAGCTATGACCTGCGGAAGATTTCAGCATGATGGGACCTATGATGTCTAGTCCCCATCGTTGAAACGGCGATGTTATTTGAGTCGTATGTAACTTTGTAGGCGACACGTGTATAAGATTTGCATGACGCTGACACGTGTCACAAGTTTTAACCTTTTTCAGGCAATCTTTTTCCATGTGCGGCTAGTAGTACCCTAAGCGGAAAATTTTTGAAGCCATAGCCCATGGTGCTACGTGGCCTCCACATAGTCCCTCGTGAACCTCGCCAACGATACGCTATGCTTGGTCTTTGTTACCGCAAGTAAGCAGCACACCATCAAAAGAGCGTCTACAGAGAGTACTGTCTCCTATGATTACGTACTGCCTAGCTCGCTTGCGGATTGCATCTTTCTGCGCGCGTGTCAATTCGTGCGGTAGCTCGCCTTGGAAGAGGTAAGTTTTAATATTGTCATACAATTCTGGTGCGCTTTCTTCGAGAAGAGAAGATATTTGCACCATCTAAACGATAGGACCTGTATAATCTATTATTAAAGCAGGACAAGTGTCGAACAAGTGTGAGGGTACGTTCAAAGCTAGTGTAGCCAGTGCATCGGCCAGCGTGTTATCAGTGCGTGGCACGTGTTGGGCGTCGATGGTCGTGAACCGCTTCAGGAGATCTTTAGCCATATCGCAAAAGGGCTATAAATGTGAAGCCTTGCAGGTGTAAACTCCTGTGGTTTGATTTATGACAAGCATTGAATCATCCCTAATTACCAGGTGTCGAACATCGAGCTCGCAGGCAGCTAGTAATCCTCTGAGGAGCCCCTCGTACTCTGCCACATTGTTTGTACAAGAGAAGGTCAAGTGATAAGCGTGAAGACACACATCCTCAGTTGATAGTGTGATAATGGTGGCAGTACTACTGCCTCTAGCGGTTGAAGCTCCGTCAAAATACAACATCGCTTCAGGGCCTGTTAAGATAGGGCTTACACTATGTACATATTCTTCTGGAAATTCAGGCTCTATGGTTGCCTGACTGTCGATAGGAGATGTTACTAATTGGTCGGCTATCGCTTGGCCCTTCGTAGAAGATTGGCCAATGTAATCTAGATCAAATTCTGCTGTGATAGCCTTCCAACGAGCTATTTTGCTACTTTCGTACAAGTTATGCGTAATGGACCTAAGGATGTTATTTTTACAGATGATATTGACTTGACTACGAAAAAGATAATGTCTACACTTCTTGAGCATAAATACTAATGCTAAGCAGTTACACTCTACTTCGTTGTACCTCATTTCATACGCACATAGAGCATGAATCAAGTAGTAGATGGGTACTTCCGACCCATCATTCCTCTTTTGACAGAGTAACACTGCTAAGGCTACGTCTGAAGTTGCGAGATAGATATAGAATGGTTGATCCCTTTGCGGTGGGAAAACTGGTGGCAAGCGTTGAAGCTCCTGCTTCAAGCTGTCAAACGCATGTTGACAATCGTCTGTCCATTTGAAATTAACCCCCTTTTTAAGAAAATGCTGCATAGGGTGTAACTTGTCGGTTAATCTCAAGATGAACCGCCTGATAAACTGTAACCTCCCCTGTAATCCGTGTAATTGCTTAAGAATTGTAGGGGGTATCAGTTTAACAATGGCTTTGACTTTATCAAGGTCTATGCGTATGCCAGCTTCCGATACCACAAAACCCAGCATGCGTCCGGTCTTAACTCCGAACACACACTTTTTTGGGTTGAGTCGAAGATTGTATTTAGAACATCTTTTGAGGACTAACTCCAGATCCTCTGAATGATCCTCTAACTTTAAGGACTTAACAGCTATACCGTCAACATAATTATTTAGTCTCCCTAGGAGGTAATCACTAAAGATGTATGTCATGGCTCGCTGATATGTCGCTCTGGCGTTTTTTAAGACAAAAGGCATCATGGTGTAACAAAAGGTTCCCCAAGGCGTCATAAATGTCGTTGTTAGCTGGTGCTCTGGATTAATGCGTATTTGGTTGTAGCCTAAGAAGCCATCCATGAAGGACAAAAGCGCATGTCCAGCGGTTGTATCCACCAATTGATCGATACTCGGTAGTGGAAATTTATCTTTGATTGTAGCTTTGTTCAAGTCCTGGAAGTTTATGCAGATGCGTATTCCTCCAGTCTTTTTAAAAACCACTACAATGTTAGATACCCAATCTGAGTAATCAACTGTGTAGATAAAACTAGCCTGGTATAGTTTAGTGATTTCATCACGTACTGCTAGCGCGACCTCTGGCTTGATCTTTCATGCTTTCTATCTAATGGCTTTGATATGGGGATCTAGGATTATGTTGTGTTGGATTAATCTCGGGTCTAGTCCCGACATATCCTGGTATGACCATGCAAACATCGTGATGTTATCTTGGAGAACCTATTTTATGTCATCACTTGCCTTTTGGTCTAATAGAGAACTAACCTTAAGAGTTTTGGTCTCACCCCTATGCGTAACCACAGAGACTTCGTTGAGTGGATCTTCGGTTACATCCCCAGCTTCCAGATCTAGCGTGCACATCGATTGTTTTGGCCAGTCTAGAGATGTTTCCAACGTGGCTATGATTGCATCATTAAGGGCTAGGTTAGTTTCTATTAGTGTGGGATCAAGCTGTCTAATGATTTCACCATATGAGCTGGCTAAAACTAGCGCTGCAGATAAAATTTCATCCATCTGTCAATTATCCTACAAAATCGTCAAATAGGAGAGTAATTAGTGCTGTAGTTTAGGGTCATTTCAGACCGTAATGTGTGTGATATCTGATGCAATTAATGTCTTGATCTCTGAGTTCCAGCTCATACTGACACCAACATTTGGGCAAGTCTCGCTGAAATTGGGTATCAAGTCGAATTTCAGTAAGAACAGGCTGTTGGCTATCGTGAATTCGAATTTTAGTAAGAAATTGGGCAAGTCTCGTTGAAATTTGCATATAAGTTAGCAGTTTTTAGTAAGAATAGGCTGTTGGCTATCGTGAATTTGAATTTCTAACTGTTACAAGGAGAGAGGAAGAGGAGCAGAAGATTGAAGCACGTAGTTTGCAAAGACATGAAAGTGCGAAACTATGAAGGTTTTGAAACCATGACAATGGTGCCTAAAGTGAAAAGGAAGAACATGAAATTGGCTAAAATCGACGAGGTGTAAGAGAATCTGCAGCACACTTCGTAGGTAGTGGTCGAAGTGAGGGACCCTACGCCTTTGAATCGGTAGGCCATTCCTTGCGTACTTGTGTTGTTTTAGCAGTGTTTATTCCTGTAGTGTTATTTGCGTAAGTGAGGGTTTTAGACTATGGACCTTGCGTTAAGACAAGGGTTTAATGGGGTGCGTCTACCGCCATTGTCGGGGACAAACCTTGCGCTATTGCAAGGGTTTGGGCGATTTCGGCATGAATAGCTAAGCGTGATTTGTAGTTTTCCTGTATTTAAACATGCAAATGTGAATCTAGACGTTGATCTGTATATTGCATTTTCTATACAGTGTTATGCTAAGACCTATCTTAATCGTCCTAGATTTTGTTGGGGTTTTATGCTACATAAATCCAATCGTGCCTAATGTCCCTCCCCTGCAAACTCGGTTGCATGGGAGGGCCATATGGTTTCGAAAGGGCACACTGGAGTTTCTGCAATTTTTGTTGCGTAACTACAGCGTTATTATATGGTCTAATTTGTCAGGAGATATTGCTGGTGCCATTTTGGAGCACCTGTTAGTGGGTTCCGCACAGGGAATTCTAGCTTTCTTGACAAACGGGGCCATCAATACTAGTCGTCCCCAGGATCGAGAACTTTGCACCCGAGGTTTGAGGTGCTTAAGTTGGATCTGGGAAATGGCCCAGTTTAGTTGCTACCACCCATACAACACTTTGTTTATGTCCTGTCATGTCTCAACCTACTTCCAGAACCCACCAGGCACAGTGTACTATTCAGGCGGGTAAGCGGTTTTGTTGGCTATATTGTCATTATATGTCTATTATCCGGGTTTTGTAAAGCATAAGATGAGCTCATGTGGTATGGTACAAGTTTTTTATTCAGGAGAACAAGTTAGTAGGGGATGGTGATACTTTGTTGTGGACCGAAACGATGGTAAAGGCGTTTACCTTAACTAGCAACGTACGTGCTGGTGTGATGGGGCAGATCGGCTTCGACATTCATGAGTATCCCACCCATTATGCTGACGCTTTCGAGAATTGCCAGAATCTCGGGTGGCTACATGACGATTGGACTTTGGATCTGCCCCTTACCATTGCGGACGTGTAGAGGAAACTTCCTCTATTTCCTTTGCCATTTGGACCTGGTAAAATTGTTGCGTATTCTATTGTTGCGTGGTGTAATTGTGAATTGTGAATGTTGCGTAATAGTATTCCTATTTGACTTGTGTCTTACATTGTTCAGTCAGGGAATCCTAGGAGATTACCCTTACAATTTTCGGTCGTGAGGCGAATACCCTCCTCTTCCGCTACGGCGGCATCAAGGATGCACAACGCTGGCTCGGCCATGCGGCGGCCCCAGTTGCGGTGGTCACCAAGATACGAGAAGTGAGGCTAATGCATTTATTTTTAGCTGTGACCCCTGATGTCCCCGCCAGTGAAATGCTAATGCTAGTTAACTCCTTCAGCGAAAAGGCAGAGCATTTTTGCACGCGCGTGCATCACGTATGTGTAAATTTTAACATTAATGCTCAGCTCTTTGTAGATCTTTTCGGTGTTCCCTCTGACGGCCTTCCCATAGAGGAAAAGGTGAAGAGGAGTCTCTCTTGTCAGGAGTGGTTGGAGGAGTGGGTAGGGGTCAAGAAGGAAACTAAAGGGATCCCTTGTGAAAGAATTAAACTAGAAATCGCCAAAATGATTTATCCCCTTTTCCGGGCCCAAGCTTTCCCCAAAACACTCTCGCAGGGGAGATTCTTTTCCATAGAGCAGACCCATATTATTCGGGAGGTTATCGAAGAAGGGACCCAGTTCAACTGGGCAAGCTATTTTGTTGAGGGGCTACGCACTGAGATGATTAGGCTTCGCAAGAAGCTTGAGTCTCGTTTCAACGTGCATTACGCCTTCTTCATAGCTTGCCTTCGGCAGTTTGCTGAATTCTTGGTCATCCAAAGGAATGGGGTTAGCAAGACTGAGACCAGCTATCCAGCCCTTGGATTACACACATTTTTAGCACTACCCGTGGATAGGATCCCCTGGAAGAGATTGGGGAATCTCTGTCTATAACTACCAGGGATTTGGCGGCGTCGCGAGTGCAAGGCCCCGACAGCGTAGGTAGGATAATGCCTACTTACACTAGTGATGCCTCACAAGGGAAATGTTTGGTGATAGAAATTGTAGAACCTTCAGCTCGACGTAAAAGGCTTCGTTTGACTAAGGCCTCTGTGGAGCTTGGGAGTGACACAGGTCTAACCGTGGAAGTCAGAGTTCAGCGGAGTAAACCTCCGCCTGGTAAGCATGGAAGAAATGTATTGAAAGTTGTATTACGTAATGTTTATTTAGGATATTTGGAATTGTATTAAGTGTATTATGTGATATGACCAGAGAAAGTTATGGAGCAGTTGACCCCTGAAACAGGGGCAATTATATTCAGTCGTGGGGAAGGGGCCCCAGTTTTAGAAGAAGACGCCCCAGCTGTTAGGGTGAGCCATGTATAGATTCTTGTGCATGAAGATGCCCTAGCTGTTGGGACAAGCGACACACAGACTCTTGTGCATGAAGAGAGGGAGAAGGCAGGAATTGTTGACGTACCCCCCACTATAACCGGCTGAGGTAATAAGCATATTGGATGTCTTGGTTTCTGTCAACAGTTAGGATTTTGACTAAATTATGCTACAGGTGAAGAAGATGTATCCACGCCTGCCCCTGTGAGTAGAACATGGAGAGACTTTCCTGACAAGTTCACCTTCATGGAAGGCGTTGTCAGCGATATGATTGAGCACCTTGAGCACGTCGATCCTAAAGCTGGTATGCTGTAGCTATAATAGGTTTATTTTTATTATACAGTGATAATGTTTCATGTATATTGATAATGTTTACTGTTAGGAGCTCGCCTTCGATGGGATCCAACGGAGCCCATTGATTTGGACTCAGTGGAGCCTCCAGCAGATGGGGTGGTCGTGCCATGCCACATTTATGAGGAGATGTGTAAATGTGCATTACGCTTGACTCTCTCCTTATGGGAGAGTAAGGGTGTAAATAAAAACCTCTGGAAGAGGGCGCAGAGATTAGAGAAGAAGAATGAATCTCTGACCAAAGAGGTTGGGGACCTAAAGTCACGATGCGAGTTCCTACAGGTGCGGGCAACGGGTGATGAAGATTGGCGTACTACTGTTATTGACTACTTCCGTTATTGGACCGCAATCAAGAACAGCATGCAAACCAGTCAGGCGTTGGTGGAGTAACGGATGCAGATAGAGCTGTTAGCTCAGAAAAGCCAAGACTAGAGGGATTTCTGCGCAAGTGTGCAAGAATGGGGGCAGAAGGAAAAGGACCACAAACATTTGTATAAGCAAGAAAGTATCGCTTATCATCAACATTATCGTGATTCTGTCGTCGAAGCTCAATGCTTGCAAGTCTTCCTGGACGTCATTGGGGCATCCGAAGCCTTCAAGAAGTTTCAAGCGTAGGTGACTGTAAGTGTGTCCCCAGAAAGGGAGGTGACTCTCCCCAGGGGTGAGACTACCGTCCCTACTTTCTTCCTTGACCCACCTCACTGGACTAGCATAGAGAAAGGGAAGGTGAAGGCTGGAGCTGCTCTAGGAGATGGAGTGTGGTCTGACCTAACTGAGGATGAAATCATGGAGCGCCTGTGGGCCAGCTTGGAAAAGCTTCTCTTTGCTACGGAAGCAGGGCCATCACGAGTAAGTTTAATCATGACTAAGTCTAAATTTTTTGATTATGTTGTCAAGTTTTGTTTTGCTAATATGTTTTATGTATTTAGGTACCAGAAGAGGATAGAGAAGGTGAGCTAGCTGAGGAGCAAGTACAAGAAGAGGGGCTTAGTGATGAAGAGCATCCTCCTGTGGATCCGGTGCTAGAGCAAGAACCTCATTAAGAGGAAATTCCTCATGAAGGAATACTTTCCAGAAGAGAAGGCCCACTAGAGGACGATTTATTAGGTCTAGAGCCGGGCTTGATAGATACTGGTGACAGTGGCATCAGAGGAGATGTGTAATTGTGGTTTATGCATGGTCTTATTGATTGGAGTCAAACAATGCTTGTATGAATGACTGAAAGACTAGCTATAAGATCTTCTTGCGATTTTAAATGTTATTAATTTTTTTATCTGCAAAGCATAAGCATAGTTGTTAACGATTTTGCATAAGCTATGTTGCAACGGAATGGAATTGCTAGTTTAAGGCCATAACGGGCCGTCACTAGTTTTAGGCCATTGCGGGCTGTCACGGGAGTTTGCGTAATCTGGAAACTAGTTTTAGGACATTGCGGGCCATGGCTAGTTTTAGGCCATTGCAGGCCACTATGGGAGTTTGCATAATCTGGAAACTAGTTTTAGGCCATTGCAGGCCATGGCTAGTTTTAGGCCATTGCGAGCCATCACTAGTTTTAGGCCATTGCGGGCCATCACTAGTTTTAGGCCATTGTGGGCCATGGCTAGTTTTAGGCCATTGCGGGCCACTTTGCGTAATATAGAGAGTGTAATCGATGGTAATGTACATTTTGCATAATTGGACTAAAGTTATCAAAAAGTGTAAATAACGTACATAAGAGAAATGCAATAGCGTAAGGAATGGCAAGTGTGAACATTGAAAATTTCTGTAGCGTAAATATGTATTGGATGAAAACGGACTGCTAAGTGTAAATAGCGATAATTGGTAAAAACATAGTAATGTGCGTAAATGCCATTCAGTTCAACCACTGATTCACAATTGTTTCTTAATGGCCTTTACGTTTAGTGTTGCGTAAGGGCAGAGGGATTTACAGTCTGACTCCTACATGCCGCCATCCTGAAATGGCAGGTTGGCCTAGGCTAGATTGTCGTCGTTGGTTTCGATTTGTTGGGGGATTTGGAGATGGGTCTGATCATCCGATGTTTCTACCTCCGAACCCCGTTCTTCTTCAATATTGTTGACAGTCCTGGGGGTGATTTCATCACCGCGTATTACGACCTCCCCTCCTACATAGGGTAGGTGTATTTCCTGATGTATCAGTGATGAAACAGCCCTCAGCTGGGCTAACCAGGACCTTCCTAAGATCAAGTTGAACCCAGGCATCTCCTTGATGACTAGGAATGTGGCATCCATTGGGAATTGATTTCCTACCACAAACTCGATACGCACCGTCCCCTTGACCTAAACCCTTGCTCCATTGAACGACTTTACGCATGTTATCGTTGTGGGAATGATTTGGTTGACCAGACCCAACCTATCCACGATGGGATAAGGAATGACATTTGTAGCTACGTTGTCGTCCACGTGTACCCTTCGGATCAGGTACTGATCGATCCGAATGATGATGAACATGGGTTCAGTTGTCACTTGACCTTTCTCAGGATCATCTTTGATGGACTCGTCATGAAAGGTCAGCGAGGTGGGCTTAGGTTGCTCGGCTTCGGAAGGAAACATGACAGCGTGTATCGCTTCTTCCTTCGCTGGTAAGCTTTCGTCCACAGGTATGGATGTCAGCATGCGGACCATAGCCTCACGGTGTTCTTGGGATGTCATGAGCAGGTCATAAAGGCTCAACGTTGTATTTTTTTTGTTTCAAAGCCCATTTGACTTGCATAAACGCATCGAGGAGATTCCTCTCTCGGCTAGGTTGTTTATTCCCCTTGTCTTCTTCCATTCGTCCCAAAAGACGAATCTCCCAAGGTGGAATGATGTCAGTCGAAGGGTTGTTCATTTTCTTGCCGAGAGGAGGTGGTTGTGTCTCTGCACCTTTATCCTGCCTCTGATGTACAGGTGAAGGCACAGAGGCCAGGGGCCTAGGCTTAGGGAAGCCGAGCATAAAGTGGTCTTTTGTAGCATTAACAAATGTGTCCTCTTCATTTTGTTTGTTAGGTGATGGTTGGCAGTTTTGGTTAGAGACCTGCCCTTGCATGAGAGGAGTAGCCGGTGGTTTTGGCACCCTGAGAATGAAAGGTGCCCTAGGCATGGATGCAGACGAGGCTGTGGCTTTGCTGTTACTACATGGCTAAGTGGCATTCTGAGAAAGTGCTTGAATGATGAAAGGTGGCCTTGAGACACCACTAGCTGTCGATGAAAGGTTTGCCCCCCTTGGTGAGCTGGTAGGTACACGCAAAACAAAAGGTTGTTTGGGTGGTACTTTCCTCTCACTGTCCATACTCACCACATTGATTGTATAGGGTGCGTTGTTTGCGTTCAATGGATCCTTATACACGTGCAACGCTTGGTTTTCTAGACGCGTTGGACTATTACCATTTAATTTCAAATGACCATTGTCGATCATGCATTGAATGTCATCCTTCAATGCCCAGTAGTAATCTGTGTCGTGACCACACAACTGGTGGTAGTCACAGAAACGGTCCAGCCTAAAAGATTTCGGAACTGGTGGTTTGTTAGGTAGGGCTAAAGAAGGATCCTTCGGTAGTTCACAATGACGTCTGTGACGCTTCAGAGCTTCTTCGGATACCTTTCTGGGTTGAATGTATCCTACCCCTAACAATTTTTTCAACAGTTCTGAGTGTTTTACAGGCAGGGTCGTATACTTTGAACGATCTTTACGCTTAAAGTTTGGTTTTGGCTGGGGAGGCTTTTCAGGGGTAGTTGTGTCTTGGCTGGTGCTGTCTGCACTAGCCGTGGTCTTGAGAGGTGCTGTAGGTGCCTTCTTGTTCTTTTTCTTTGTATCCTCAGCCAGCGCAGCTACTGTCGTTGTCATCGCTTTACCTTTGTCTTTGCCCTTGTTGTGAGCATTTTTGTAGGCGACATACGCTGGGTCTTTGCTGGCCTCCGCAGCATCTTGGATGCTTTTAGTTTGAGCGAAGGCCTGATGTAAAGAGTTAGGGGAAAGGTAATACAACTTAGACTTGATAAAGTCATTGACTGCTCCTTTGAAGATGGCCAGTAAGTGTGGCTCCGCGAGTGGCTCACAGATTTCATTCAAAGTAGCACTCCAGCGCTGTATGAACTTTTGGACTGGTTCGAGTGGGTCCTGTTTCACTCCCATAAGTTGATCCAATGTGACTTCCAGCTTTAAGTTGTATTTAAAGTGAGTCACAAATTGTGTCAGAAGCTCTTCCAAGGTTGAGATGGAAGAGTGAGGGAGAGCTCGATACCAATCCAAAGCTTTCCCTATCAAAGACATAGCAAAGATGCGGATAATCGTGTGAGGCCATTGTTGTAGCAACAAGGATTCGAATCTAAAGGTGACCAAGTGAGCATTCGGATCTCCCTCCCCATTATACTTGGTAAAATAAGGTAAGGACATCCCTGGGGGCAACGACAGCATGGGGACCACTAGACTAATAGGATCATCTTGGTAGAAGTCCATGATCTGTATAGTGTCTGAGCCAGCAGATTTAAGGAATTTAACCTCCTCGGTGAGGGTCTGAATAAGCAAGAAGGCCTGATCCAAGCCTGTAAATGAAGATGTTTGAGCAGGAGGCATAGGGGGCTGACCTGGAAAAGCTGTGCCAGGTAGTGGAAATGGTGAGATGATTTGGCCGGTAGATGGTGGGGCGGGGATCACTACAGGCAGGGGAGCCTGTGAGGACCACCACCCACCGGTTTGAGAAGAGAGGATAGCCGTCGCCTGCTGTGCGGGATAAGGATAGGGATATTGCAGGACCATCTGCAGAATATGCATTGTGGATGCAACCGGAGGTTGCACACCATATACCACAGACTGGTTATGTTGTGCCATGGGGATGGTCCACTGAGTCGCGGCAGGCTGTTGGACGGCTGCCTGTGGTTGCACGACGGCTGTGATCTGTTGGGTTGGAGGGGGCGGTAGCGACAGAGTTTGTGCCAGATTTTGCACTGGGTGGGTTGTAAAAATGGCTTGAGTTTGGATCTGAGGGATGAAATGAGGCACGGTGGATGCAAGGACCACCGGTGAAATGCTGATTACCTGTGGTGATGAGACCGCTCCCATGTTATTTTGGGGTATTTGCACCTGCAGCCCAGATGGCTACGTAGTGGCTTGCGGGACGACTAGAACGTGAGTTTGCATGGTCATGGTAGGATTAAGAGGAGCGGCTTCTCCGTTGTAAGGAAAAAGGGGGTTTATGTAGGTATGGGGGCTCAGAGTATGGTACGAATGTTCAGACTGGGCTGCAAATTCATCATCCTCTTCCTCCCCATTCTAGGGTTCCAGCATAGCCTGTGTAGCTTGGTTCCTATCCATGACCAACTGTGTTATAATTTCGTGATGATGTTCTGTTAAAGGAATAATGTCGTAAGCTGTTGAGGTAAAATCTTGACCCCCTCTGTGGATCAGCTCAAAGTTTCTTTTTGCTTCGATCTTGGCTTGGCTAAGGACAAGCTTTGCCTGGATCTTGATGCAGATGAAGTTATATTCTTCAGGCGTCACGACGGTGAAAATAGGATCTTTTCCCTGTAGTCTCAATGATCGATGCAATGGTCCCTGAGGTTCTACAACACCAGAGGCTAGTCGGGTGACAGCGATAGGGTTTACAGATGTGGCACCCGAGTCAGTTGTGGTCATTGCAGCTGTGGTTGCGTGTGAAGAATCCATTGGTCAAGCATATTAGTGGCAATGAATGACTGGATCTAAAGAGAGATGGACAAGCAGAATTGCGATTAGGCTTTCTACCCTATAGGATTCCAAAGGAATCGTTACTGTGACCGATCTATACCTCACAATTTTGTAAACTTCCGTAGAGGTATTACGTTTACTTTTTGGCGATGCGGGTACAGATCGCTTATAGGGATACCCGTAGAAAATATGAATCGAAGCCTAGGCCCTCCTTCTAGCGCCAGAAAACTGTAATGATGGAAAATGTCGGCAGCTGGAATACCAAACAAAATCCATGTACACAGTCTTAACCACGGATCCGAGAGGGCTGTGTTGGAGAAAACAAATCCGCAGTGCCCTGAACGGTCTTGTCGATCAGACAGGGACTTACTAAATCAGTAAACCGATGGAGATTATGAATATTTCGTGGAACGACTTGATTCAACGAGTCGCGAAATGAGAGAAAAATGATGTAGGTAAATTGTAATAATGATAACGTCAACACGATAAAAGGAATCAGACACGAGAGAAACGTGTGATTTCAAGATCTATGCTTTGATTCGAAAAAATGAGTATTTTGTATACCAAGTTACATTGGGAAGACCCCGATTATCTTGTGTGAAACAAACACAAAATAATAAGAAAACTGTCTAAGTAGGAGTACAGAATGGAGTCCGATCTACCTCGTAAGCCAGAGATGGGATGCAAGGAATGTCAAGTTCTAACGTCTATCGATCAACTACTTCTAATCAATAAAGCTCGCAAACCATGCCAGATGATCTCTCGATCTCTGATCTGCTTCTTTTGCCTCAGGTAGTCTCTACTCTAAACTGCCGATGATCGCTAATGGAGAGAGTTGTGTTTTCGCCAAAGGACTAATCGCTCTTGCTGCCAATGTTCAGGAAAAATGTTTCCTATCTCTGTTAAAAGATAGTGCTACCAAAGGATTGCCCAAAAATGTTGCTCTCTTTCTTTGTTTCTCCGTGTCTGCGTCTGTCTTTTATTTTTCAACTGGGATATTTATAAGTTTGACAATATGTGGGGAAGGCATGGCTATGATGACATGTGTTTCAACCTTTCAGAAGATCATTGACTTGACCATCCTTGTGTTGAAATTCATGACTATGCATAATACGTGCATCGGCGTATTGTGTGTATGAATAACAAATGTGGATCGAGCATGTCTCAGTTGATTTTGGGCTACATTACGCTCATACGCATTGCGTCGCGTGCAAGAGCGTAATAAAGCACAAAAGTAATGGACTCAAGTTGCTTTACACTTGTTCATGCTGCCAAGCGTAGTGAAGCGTAAACAATGATTAACTTGGCGATGAATTACGCTGACGTATGCTGCGTTGCGTAAAGAGCGTAAGGTGATCAATCTGCAAGAAAGAGAAAAGAGTTGATCGGTTGCACTTCCTTTGGATTCTCTTTGATGTTTTCAAATCTCATTACGCTGCCTTGCATAACAGAGCATAAATCTGCTTTTGCACAGAAGACTTAGCAGAATATACGAGAGATCGCATATTACGCTGCTTAGGCCTTAAGCCTTGCCAAATCTGCTGAAGTAAACCGCCTTTTAATATTAGACTATGTTACGCTAAGCATCATTACGCTATGTTGCGTACTATAGCATAAAGATGGAAAACATAGTAAGATAGGAAATCTGCAAAAGGAAACCAAAGTCTTGATGCCGCACGCCTCTTTGCCTTACCTTACCTTGTTCTCCTTTCTAGAATTCTATCATGTACTTGTGTCTGAATCATGAATCTTTGCCTGAGGCCAACTCACAATTTTCATGGTGTTTCAGGTAGTAAATCCAAGTGTGTTGACTGCAAAAATGTTTTTCCTAGCTAATTCCTTTTTCAAAAAGGCTGACTACTTCAGCACACAGGTTCACAATATGTGGGTAGTGTTTGAAATTAATGACAAAAGTTTTTCAGATCTTTTTGGTGTTCCCTTTGATGGTCTCCCTATAGGGGAAAAGTCTAGCAAAGATGCAAACCATCAAGAGGATATCGAGAAATGGCTAGGGATAAGAAAGGACCAAAAGGGAATTTATATTCATAAGGTCAAGCTAGTGGTGGCCCAAACGGTTTACCCTATCTTCCAAGCCTGTGCTTTCCCCAAGCTACTCTCTCAAGGGAAGATCCTTGGAGTAGAGTAGGCTTGGATTATGAGGGAGGTCATGGAGGAAGGAACCCATTATAACTGGGCTAGGTACCTTTCTGAAGGCTTACATGTTGAAATGGTTAAGCTTCGTGAGAATCTTGATGCATGTTTCAACGTTCACTACGCCTTCTTCATAGCTTTCCTACGATGGTTCGTGAAATTCATGGTGGTCCGTGAAAATGGTGCCTAGGTACTATAGGATCGTAACCAGATATCCAAGCCATGGATTTGCTAGGTTTTCTACACCACCTGATCCTAAGACCCCCTAGAAGATATTAGGGAATCGCTTTCGATAACAATGAGGGATTGGGTGGCACGATCCTTTCGTGCTTGGGACAGTGCTAGAGAGGCATCTTCTATCAATACAAGTAATGTGTTAAGGGGGGAACATCTCATTATAGAGATAGTGAAAACTAGGCTACAATGGAAAAAATCTTGTCCAGTGGAAGAACCTCCCCATACTACTAAAGAAAGAGGGAGGAAGTTGCAAATCAAAGTTTGCAACGTGAAACCCACAGTTGGTAAGTATGCTTAACTATCTAATTAGTGTAGCACCTTCTTTGCTATGCTACACTGTGTAGCGTAGCACATCGTAGCATCCATTTTGTGTTGGAGTATCCTGCTTATTTTAAACGTGTTTATTAGAAGAAGAAGAAAAAGAAGAGGTTTTGGCCCCTTAAGCAGGGGTGCCCATTGTAGAGGAAGAAAAGGCCTCGATGGCAGAGGAGGAGGAAATCGTCTTAGAGGAAGAGGCCCCTGCTACTAATGATCCTTTTGTGGAGTGTGCCCTAGTACTTGAGAGGCATATGAGTGTTGAGGAGGTCGTCCCACTTTTGAGTCAACTAGAAGGGGAAGGGCTAGAATTCGATGCTGGTGAGTTTGATCGCTTGCTTGACAGTGTGTTGATGGACGATCCCCCCACTATCACCCCTGAGGGTTTACTAGGTAGGAGCTTTGCACTGTCGTTTATGTTGTTTATCAACTTCATTGTTGTCCTCTCCATAATTACTAACATGTTCTATTATGCAGCGGACACCACTGTTAATGCCCTTGATCCTTCTTCCATGATTCATCTCTGACCATGGACCAAGACCCCCGATAAATTTACCTTTATGGATGTGGTGGTCAATGACATGATCGATCACCTAAGGTAGATTGATCCTGAGATAGGTATGTTGGAATTACTATGTTAGGCTCTTTAAGTTGTTGCATTTTTGCTATGGCACTATGACTAATGCTCTTTCACACATGATTGATAACTTCTCATCTCAACTGGGACCCCCGACAAGTGGTCGAGGTTGATGCAGTGCCTGAACTTCCTCCAAAGGTAGCTAAGGTACCTCATCACATATATGAGGAAATGAGAAAATGTGCATTGTACTCGGCACACTCTTTGTGGGAGTGTAGGCATGTCAATGAGGACCTCTGGAAGAGGGTGCAAAAGCTTGAGAAAGAGAATGCCAACCAAGTTGTTGAGTTGGAGGACCTTCAGTCTAGAAATGAGTTTTTATTGGCCCATGACGCTCGTGATGGTAGTTGGCATATAACTTTGATCAACTATGCAAGATATTGGATAGTCGTACGGAGTAAGAATGAGGCCACTTGCAAGATTATTGAACAACACATGCAAATGGACCTCCTTGCCCAGAAGAACCAAGACTGGAAGGACTATAGCATAAAGGTGTACAAATGGGGGTAGGCACAAAAGAACCATAAGCACATGTACAAACTAGAACATGCCACCTATTGTAAATAATATCAAGATGCTTAATTGAGTTGCATACCCATAAGTTATTCCTCGATGTCATTGGCACTTCTAGGGCCTACAAGAAGTTCATGCAATAGGTGGTGGTTAGTGAGTCTCCTAAAAGGGAAATGACCTTACCTGCCAGGGAGACCACCACCGCCACCTTTTCCCCAGGACTGCCTAGATGGACAACTATGAAGAAAGGGAAAGTTACGGCAAGCATTGATTTGGGGGAGAAAAATTGGGCCAACCTCACCGAGGAGGAGATCCTACAACGTCTAATGGTTGGCATGGATAAGATACCCTCCGAAATGGATGCGGGGCCATCTCAGGTTAGTCACTTTTTATTTGTGTCATAGTTTATTTTATGAGAGCCTTAACGTAGTTTTGATTTATTATTTTATTTTTTCTATCTTGTGTAAGATCTGAATGGATAGGCAGGATGCAATGGAATAGGAAATGGTGATGCTGACAAAGACTTATAGTGTAGCAGCAAAAGTTTTTTTTTTTTTTTGAATTTAATTTTTTGTAAACATTATTTTATGGACTAAAATTTGATGAGGAACATAATGTGAAACAATTTATTTTATTTTGGTTAATATATTATTATCCTTTTTTAATGTGTTTGGGCCCCTTAAGGGCCTCTTGTTTTAGTTTTAGGCCATTTCGAGCCACAACAATAGTTTAAGGCCATTTCAGGCCATTGTTTAATGATAAAGTTTTTTATTATTGTCTATTTTTCAAGAAGTGGAGTTGCCAGTTTTAGGCCTTAGTGGGCTATGATGGTAGTTTAAGGTCATTCTGAGCTGTTGCTAGTTTTAGATCATTCCAGGCCATGATGCTATTTTAAGGCCATCCTGGGCCATGGTAATAGTTTAAGGCCATTTCGGGCCATGCAGTAGATAATTAATGCAAGAAATAGCCATGATGTAAATAGTGGACATAATGTAAACAATAGACATGATGAGAATGTGAACAATAAACATGATGCCAACAATTAGAAAAAATGTAAATAGTGATCGTAATGGCAAAACTGAACATAATGCAAATAGTGAACGTGATGCTAAAAATGAACATAATGCAAACATTGAACATGATGCTAAAATTAAGATAGAAGAAGATAAAAAATGTTAAATACAAGCCTTTATGGAATCAAATTAGATGTAATATCTACTTACGCAATTGTTTTCTAACCCATCCTAGGCTAGGTGAAGCATATGGCCAAAAGGCATTGTTGTGGTATTCTTCTATATCGTTGTCTACTATTTGAAAAGGCAACTTAGCCCATGTAGTTTCTTTATCTGAGTGGGAATTTTTGGCTGGCTCATTAGTCAAGCAAAGGGTTTCAACATGAATAGATGCTTCATTCTTAGAGATTACTATCTTCGAACCCTACTCCATGTCAATGATATTTATGGATTAGGTAGCCACTTCATCACTGTAGATCACCAGTTCCCCACCTGCATAGGGTAAGTGGATCTCTTGATGTATTAGTGAAGAGATAGCCCTTAATTGGGCTAGCCATGACCTCCCCAAGATCAAGTTGAACCCAAGCATCTCTTCCACCATGATGAACACCGTGTTTGTAGGGTACTAGTCCCTTGCCACAAAGTTAATGTGGATAGTTCCCTTTACCACCACACATGCCCCAATGAATGATTTCAAGTAGGAAGTTGTTGTGGATTTGATTTGATCGACCAAGCCCAATTTTTCCACTATGGGAAATGGAATGACATTGGTAGTAACCTCATCATTAATGTGTACCCTTCGAATGTTGTCACCTGACCCTTTTCAGGGTCATCCTTAATGGACTTATCATGAAATTTCAAGTGCGCTAGCCATGGTTCTTTAGCAGTAGACAGAAGCATGATAGCGTGGATTGCTTTCTCTTCAGCTGATATGTTTTCGTCAATAGGGATCGATGCTAACATGTGAACCATGGCCTCACGATGTGCTGTGGAAGTTATTATCAGGTCATATAGGCTTAAAGTTATGTTTTTGTACTGCACGACCTATTTGACATATGTAAGGGTTTTGAGAAAGTCCTGCTTGCCATCTTGTTTTTTTCCATCCTTCTCCTCTTCTATACATCCTAGAAGATGAATCTCCCGAGGGGGAGTGATTTTAGGCTAGCTTATAAGCTTTTTTGGTTCGGTGGGCATCAATTGTGTATGTATGCTACCATCAGTAGCTGATGATGAAGAGGTCATGGGGACTGCAGACAAGGGGGTAGGATTAGGGGGACCTAGACTAGTGCATTCCCTAGCCATCTTGTCTGCTAAATGCTCTTCAAACTTTTTTGGACAAGGAGGCTATGGTGCAATTTTTGTTGCCTGGCTTTGGGTGGTATAGGAGCTTGGATTTTTTGGCACCTTAATGAAAAATGGTGCCTATTATGTGGGCATGGGAAATGGTACAACTCTAAGCACAAAGGATGCAGGGGATGTCTAACAAGGAACTTTAAGGACAAACAAGACTTGCGATGTTGTTGTTGTTGGCATTTCTGCATTATGAGGAGGCACGTGCACCACGAATGGTTGCTATGGTGGTTCAAGGTTACTTTCAATGCTGATAATGTTGATTGTGTAACTAGCATTGTTAGCATTGAGGGGGTCTTTGTAAATTCCCATCGACTGATTTTCAGGTTGAACGGGACTACTTTTGTCCAGGATCAGCTTGCCCTGATCGATCATGCATTGAATATCACCTTTCAATGCTAAATAGTAGTTTGTATCATGATCACATAGTTGGTGATAGTCACAGAAATGTTCTAACTTGAAATTCTTAAGCACTGGAGGTTTGTTGGATGTAGCCAAGGAGGGGTTCCATAAAACTTCACAATAGCTTTGATGGTGTTTGATTCCCTCCTCCAACATTTGTTTATGTTGTATATACCCAGATCCCAATAGTTTCTTCAAAAGTTCTGAAGGCTTAATGGGTATACTTGGAGTGATCCTTGCACTCAAATTTGGGCCTTGGCTGGGTTGGAATTGTAGATGTTAATGTTGAGGACTGCCCTATGTTATTGGAGCAAGGTGTGGTGTTAGCAGGAGTGTTGGGTGTTGTAACAACCTTTTTGTTGTTCCTATTTTTGGGCTTGATTTCTTTGTCTACAGTAGCCACTATTGTTGTCGCTACCTTTCCCTTCTCTTTATCTTTCTTTATGTGTGCATTTTTATAGGTGAGATAGGTTGGGTCCCTATTGGCTTCGGTCGCATCTTGAATGGTCTTGGTCTAAGCAAAGGCTTGACAGAGGGAACGCGGGGCTAGGTAGTAGATTTTAGACTTGATGAAATCATTAACTGCACCCTTAAAGGTGGCCAACAAGTGGGCCTCAGCAATAAGCTCATGTATCTTGTTCAAGGTTTTGCTCCACCACTGTATAAATCTCTACATAGATTCTAACGGGACTTGCTTAACACTTATGATCTGGTCTAGTGTGACCTCTGGTTTCAAGTTGTACTTGAAATGGGTCACGAACTAACTTAGTAGCTCCTCCAAGGTTGATATGGAGGTGCATGGGAGTGCACAGTACCAGTCCAAATCTTTTCCTATTAGATACATGGCAAAGATGTGGATGATGGTGTGAGGCCATGGTTGTAGCAATAGAGATTTGGACCTGAAGGTTACCATATGTGCATTGGGATCATCCTCGATGTTGTATTTTGTAAATTGGAGGAGTGGCACCCTAGGGGGTAATGTAAGCATAGGAACAGCTAAGCTGATAGGGTCATCATGGTAAAAGTCCATGACCTGCAAGGTTTCAGAACTAGTAGGCTTAAGATATTTGATTTCTTCTATTAGGATCTGGATGAGTTGGAATGCTTGATCTAGACTTGGGGACGTTGCAGATGATTTTAGGGCTACCTAAGTAGCCATCATGGGTGACGTTGTTGGGGTGGTAGCCTGTCCCATGGGAGGAGCCATTGGGGCCACTCTAGCAAGTGGTTCTACCTAGATGGTCCACCACCCAATGGGTGGTGCTGTTGGAGCGATGACCATTGGTGGCATTGTGGGGTTGGCTACTTGCCCAGTTGGTGGGATAACCCATAGTCCTATGTTTGGTTGCACCACCTGTGGGACTTGGTATTCTTGGTGTTGGACGTAATGCAACATTTGAGATGGTTGCTTAGTAGGGAGAGAAGTGGCTAGTGCCCACCATGCGGTTGAGGGTGGATTTGCTACTGGTGGTGGGATGGATGCAGACAAGGGAACAAGAGCAAAAATCATGCGCAATTATGATGTAGGCACAGTGTGCATGTAGGGTAGTGTAGCTATAAATGATGTTGGGTATGATGCCAAGATAGACTGGGAATGGAGGGTGACTAGAAATGGAGTTGAAGGGATTACTGAAGAGGGTGTGGGCTATGGTAGGGTTATGGTGACAATGAAGGGGGTAGTAGAAAAGAGCAGGTTTGACCAAAAGATAGCAGTAGAAGGGATAGTTTTGGTGTAGATCTGGCCATCACCTTTGGAGTGGGAGTCCAAGTCTTCCTGCCCATCCTAAAATGCTTCATCATAGTGGGACGTTGTGTCCCATTTCCTAGAACTACACACTCACATCAGTTGGTTTAACACCCATTGATACACATTAGTTAGCAGGATGGTGACATCGAGAGTAGGGATGAACTCTTTCTAATTCCAGTGGAGGAACTCAAAGTTACGTTTATCCTCAAGTTCCTGATGATCTAAGGGTAGATTCTCTTGGACTTTAGCATAGAGGAAATTGTATCGCTCTAAGTCTTACACTAAACACTCGGGTGACAGGTGCTGCAACCTAAGGGACTGTCGTTGTATTAGCACTGGGCTGGGCAGTTTCTCGAGACTTTTCACATGTTAGATAGAGTAGGCGACCTCTAGGTCCAAGGTGGGAATTGCAATAGTTGCTGGAATCATTTTCTATTGTAAAAGGAAAACTATAGAGAAGAGAGAGGCTAGAACTGGGTATGCTAGGGAGTGTCGGAAGCTGGCTTCCTTCACTATTATGCCTGATAAGCTAAGAAAGGCTACTATGCTGAGAGGTTCACTATGCCGCACAAGATGTAGGCAGCATAGCATAGTCAATAGAGTGAATGAGGTATAGTGAGCAATTGGAGGCTTTTGTCCTATAGGGTTCCATAGGAACCATCGTTGCGACCAGTCTACACAACCTAGTGTGTAGACAACCACAAGGGTGTCACATCTACACTAGTAGGTAACAAGGTATAGAGAGTGTGTAGGATTACCTATGATACACAGAAAGGGAACAAAGGATCCTTCTTCTAGCACCAAAAACTATAGCAACCAAGAACGTTAGTGGTTGGAACACCGAGAGGTTACTGAGCGTACAGCCTAACCCCAAATCCACACGAGGGTTGTGCTGGAGAAAAATAGAAATGGGATACCCTGAATGGTCTAGTCGATCAGACAAGAATTTAACTGGTGTACAATAACCTTTTGTAAATGATTTTTTTAGAGATGTTATGTGTAATTTAAGTCATAAACGTAAGTTGATAAGAAATGATGCAAAATGTGGTAATAGCAAAACAAAATGATATAGGATTGAATAAGAGAGTGCACCACCTCAAGATCAGGGGATTTGATCTTTGTTTGGCTGAAGGTGTACAACTGATGCATAGTATGAATAGGCACAGCTTACAACAGAACAATATGATTACATGACTTGGACTACTGCTAGTGGCCTACTAATAGGGATTGATGAACCAGTGCTTGCTAGGCAAGAAGAGATTAGGAGGTACTGCTTCTGGGGTTTGCTGCTTGTTAACCTTCTACTTTCTAGTCTCTTTGCCAAAGCTAATTTCCAGAAAGTCAAAATGCCAAAAATGCCAATCGCCAGTGATGGAATGCGATATCACATGGGGTGCGATATCACGTACATGATCTCGCAACCTATCACCAGTTCTATAAATAAGAGGTGACTTTCCCTTGTTTTTCCATCTAGATCTAGAGCTTAGCCAAACTCTAGCAGTTTTCCCATTCTAGAGATAGAATAATTTCCATGTGCCCGCAGTAGGAGTCTCAAAGTGAATGGATCTTTATTCGAGTAATTTTGTACCTGAGCACACAATTGTGTATGACAATAAAGAAGAAATTTCTTATAAACCTTGTAGCATATGGACTAAGCTAAATAGGACTTTAATTATTGTTAAATGTTTAAATGCTTTCTTAGGGACTTAATCTATCTCAACCCTCAACTCTCATAGTTAAGTGCATTCAGTACGACCACTTCAAGCATGTGCACTACGCTTTGTAACCCACTAACAAATAGCGTTTGGTAATCCTAGTGGTGTTGCATTGGTTCAGCATGTGTCTAGTAAGTGGGAAAGGATACTAATGCTAGGATGATTAGAGCTTGATTAGTGAAAGTTAGTTACTTAGTCTCTTCACCCTTTTCCCTCTTAGCATAGGTGATAAAAAGATAAAAGACATAAAAATCATGTACCTCAAGTTCACTTAACCATATAATCATGACAAATACAAGTGAGCTTGGGAAGATAATGATTGATTAACCTTAAGTGTTCCATAAGGTTTGTAAGCAGTTAGTCCTTGGAGTTCAACCAGATCGCGCATGAAAATGCTCATATTTGTATGGTTGAGTGTAGGGGTACCTCGCCACTCATCATTGGTGTTGTTTCCAGGCACTTAGTTGTTTGTGCGCTATGTAGAACATAGGATATCATACACATCGTTGGGAGCTAGAATGAACCGTTAGGGTTAATCAGAAGAAAGAAAATAAGATAACGGTCAATAGCACACCAAACAAGACAACCATGTCTTCTTCTTCTTCTCACAAAAGCACTTCACCACCTAGTGATCACACAAGAGATAGTCGACGACACAACATACATAACCAAGAACTACCAGTTCCTCAACAATTTAGTGTGGTGTATACTCACCGCGATGAGTATATACTCAAATTTACCTTTGTCTTCTATCAAGACAAACAACTGCGATGGAGAGACTTGGAGGCTAACATAGTGTTGCCTCCAGACAGAGCTACCCACAACATGCTCCTTCATGCCCTTACATGAATAGGCATGTCATAATTATACGCTGAGTATGTTGCATGCGATTACAATGCAAGGGAGTATCATCCCATAGAAGCGTAACGTCAATAGGACTCATAGCAGGAGAGTTACCATACTTCATTGAAGGGAAAAGGACCCCATAACAGTTCACCCATCATAAGCGAAATCAAGGGTGATGAACCTATTTCAATAGGTTCTCCACCAAACAATGTTTTCCCTCCTAACGATGGTGAGGAGGTGGGGTATCAGAACCTACACTCCATGATTAAAAATCCTAGTTTTGATCCCCATGAACACCAAGTGTTCAATGAGGGAACACAAACATATGAAAAGGGTAGGTGTTCAGATTGTCATCACGATCAGGGCCTTGACCACCAAAGAGAAGGTAGGAAACATCGTCATGGCGATGGTTCCCCTTATTCTTCACCTTCATCACATCATTCACACTCTCCTTCCACATCATGATCCAATCACAAAAAACCCAACCATGAGGATAAGGGTAGACATAGTGAGAAACCTCGACAAGAGAGTCGAGAGCGAGGACATGGGCATTCGAGAGAATCAAGGCATGGTAGAAGGGAAAGTAGGGAACCGCATAGACATCACAGATGCCATGAAAGAAATGACAACAAAGAACCCCTACTAGCAACCTGAAGTATGTTAGACATTACAGAGGCCGTTAGAATACCTACAAGGCACCAAAAAGATAGCTGGATCAAGAGACTAGACATGAATATTATCCCATGATTTGAGGGGGGATACAACGCTGATCTACAAACCCACTTACAGGCATTTCACGATGATTGTGCCTTGCAGAACATTGAAAACGAGTGGAAAAAGTTAAAGTTGTTCCCAAGGACACTCATAAAGGAAGTGGAAAGCTGGTATCGGTCCTTGGAACTAGAATCTATTAGAAGGTGGAGTACGATGCTAGAACTATTTAACAATAAGTATCAAATGTACTCCAAAGTATCCAACTTGTGGAAACATATCCAAGGATGGAAGAAAGGTAATCATGAACCCTTGGATGCTACCATGGACCGATACTATGCACTACTACATCATTGCCCGAGCCATGGTTACGCGCAACAGGATCAACTACGCCATCTCGTAGATGGGCTTAGGCACGAAACTAGGAGAACCCTTGGAACATATGCCCAAGGGAGATTATCAAAACTTAGGTCCCATGAAGTTCACAGATTGTTGGAGCAAGTAGCTAAGGAAGAAGGAGAGCTACGTAAGAGAGAAAGCGTAGAAGAATATAACTACAATACTTCCCTCCAAAAGAGGGGAGTGAGATTCTGTGAGGAGGAGGATGAGTCACCACTCGAAGAGTTGGTGAATAGAAAAAACTTGCCACCTCAAAAGTTAACAACCGAAGTGTCAGCTAAGGTAGATCAAATGTGGGACTCCTTAGATAGTAGATTTAAAACCATTCTCAAAATCATAGAGGAGTCTAAGGAGAGAGGTAGTGACTATGATAAAAACAAAGGGAGAAACTTAGATAATGCATGTAACAAAGGTAAAGGAAAAATGACTATCACCGATGAGGTTGTGGATTCTGATATGGACAATGATGGTGGATGTAAAATATGCTAGTATGACCATCCTAAGGGATGTTGCCCAATAATCAAACATTTGCAAGAGTCTAGGGTGTATGCACTCAACCCAAGACTTAACTAACGGCAAGTACCCCGAAGGCTACCTTATCCCCAAGGTAACCCAAGGCAGTTCCACCGACCCTTAACATATTATCCCAGTGGAACTCCACCACAACCTATTGAGAAATACCAGCAGTGGAAATACCCACAGTCATGGGGGATGCCACCGCCTAGGTAATAATACCCTTACCAACAACTGGATCCATATGGCTATTACATGCAACATCTAGTCTCTCCAAGTGACTCTATCAGTCATGTAACCCCACAACGTTAGTACCAAGTTTGGGAGTATTATAAGACTCCCTCTCCTGGAAGAGACACACCACATGCATACCATCCTTCGAATCCATTTGCATCTCTTACCCCAATAACTCCACTACCACCCGCTCCAACGATGCAAGGGGAACTCCCCACTCAACTACAGCAACGTAATGCTACAAGAGCTATAAACCTTCAACCCACTACTGGTTCTAACAACTATACAAAGATAAGACCTTTCTTTAGAACCAATAGTCCACACAAGCTCTCACAACCACAAGCGATTGAGTCTCAAAATGCCTCTCCACCAAATAAGGCTTCGGAGCTCCCTTCAAATCAAAAACAGAGCTCAACGCACACAGTTATGTTAACACATATAATCATTGACTGGATAAAGGTGGGCCACCTTCCTAGGAAATTATCTGATCCTAGAAGTCCCTTAATCTACCTCCAAGTTGCTAGGAATGAACCATGTAAGGCTCTTCTTGACTTAGGTTCCAGAGTCAACTTAATATCACAAGAAATGTATAAAGCCTGGAATGTACCTCCACTAAAGAAGAGTAATATTCGATTAGAGCCAGCTAACCAATCCATCACTATCCCCTTGGAACTTGTGGAGGATGTTGTTACCACTATGTGTGGGTGGTCATACCCAGTTGATTTCCTAATGATAGAAGTCAACAATAACAAAGGGGACTTCCCAATTATAATGGGGAGGGCATGGCTAAGTACCATAAATGCATGCCTAGGAATCCGTGAACTTTCCCTAGAAATATCTATGGAAAACACTTATAGAAAGATTGAGAAGAAGAAGGTTCCATGCATCACATATAGTGATACAGAGGGTGAAGGTGTACAGGAATGTTTAGCATCTCCTACATGCAATCGGTGTTCCCAGGAAACTAAAATGCAAAAGTGCCTATATATAGCAACCACACAATAAGAAAACACCCAGTGGTTGATAGCTAATCAAAAGAGAAACTCACCAACATGCATGGAACTAACTGGGGGAACAACTTACAACCATAACGAAAGCATAGATACATTGAAGCATGAGCATCACCAACTTTCAACCCTTAACCTGAAAACATCAATTAGGAGAAGTTGGACACATCTTAAAAATTAAAATAAGTGCTCATTATTTTGGATCTCTCCCTTTCAATTTAGTCATGGGGGAGATGGCCACCTATGCTAATCATTTGAGGCCCTTAGTTCCTTTTAAGTTTTTTTTTTACACATTTTTTTTTTAGAAATTTCTTTAAATTTTCTCCTTTTTGTTTTGCAAAATCATTCATACTTTTCTTCTTATTTGTATGTGTGTGTGTATGTGTTTATCCATTTTATTAAAGTTTGTCACCCAATAAGTGCTCTTGGTGATGGTATGAACTGTATTCTATGGGTTGCTAATGTTTGGTTTTTACCTTTAAGTTATAATGTTGATACTAAGGTATGGTTCTTTTAATATAATAGGCAATGAGTCCACATCATTTGTGCATCTGTAAACTCTATGGTCTCTCTTGGCTTGGAACTATATAGTCCCTTCTTCAAAATAATAAGAACTGTCAATGAATCGGTGACTGGGCATTTCTCAAACTAAAGAAGGACTCGAAGATTGAAAAGGGTGTCACTTCAAGGGGATTTGATGCATTTTTGCTGGCCATTCTCTTAGGTTCTTGGATGTTTTCTTCTTGAGTTTTCTTACCATTTCGACGTTACCTCCTTATCGGGAATCTAAGAAAATAAAAATAAAAATAATATGTCTTTGCATGGTGTGGTTCTCATGAAAAAAAAGCACAAAAAAATAGTGAAGATTCAAAGCACACCCCTTAGACAAAATAATCATCTGGGCTACAAGCACTGGTTATGGAACTAAAAACATGTTCCCTCTAACTAAGGCCCCTTTCGTTGGAATGGTGGTGGCTCTTTGTTGAAGGAATTCTTGTTACCTAGAGTGGATGGATTGGCCGAATGTATTAATGCGAAGTCACTGGATGTGGATTGTTTAAGGCTAGATTTGGAATGGGATCTACTAAGTCAGATTAACCATTAATACACAAGGGGCTGTATACCACCTTGTTCTTGAAACTCCATCCCATTCTCTTCTTCCCATCATTCTTTCTCCACTATTCACCTCATTGCCGGTTATATCAGTAGTATATATTTTGGTTGATGCATTGTTTTATTTTTGGTAAAATCTTGTGGTTAAGACTTTAACTCTTTCTTCCAAATGACATTTCCAGAGTCCACGAACTCTTTGAATGTGGGAATGTCAAGGCATTAAGGGCATGAGCCTGCTTTGGAGAGGACCCACTGGCATTCCTATTTGGTGCATCAGTTAATTTCTTTCCCTTAAACATTTTCGCAATGAATTTCTATTTTTTTATTTCCATATCTAACATCCATTTCATTAGCATTACATTTCTTTCTACTTTTTTCATCTTTCTTATTCCCTATCTTTTTCCATTCTCTTTCTATCGGAGGTTTGCGATTAGTCATGGGGGTCCTCGTCCAATTTTTTTGATTTTCTCCTAATCACTACGCCTTGGGTAGTCACTAGTGTTATATCTCCAAAATCCAAAACAACCATATCACAACCCAGCCAATGCACCTTACACTGAGGCAAGGTATCAACTACATCATGATCCATTTACCCTTGCTAATATGCGACTGTGTTATGTGTGCAGATGGCAATCATAAAACAATGGATTGGATCTGGAGGGAACACTTGGAGTGGATCGGTGCTGAAGCAGTGATGCAAGGAATAGGATTAATGGTGCACTTATGGATAGACAACGAAAAGCACAATCTTGGCATTGGCAGCAACAAACTTCTTCTCTCTTCTCTCTTCTCTCTCAGCTGCCAAATAAGGCCTGATGTCAAATGTATAAAGTGTTTGCTCTTGTTGTCATGAACAATAGTTTTGTCATGTTTTGTAATAATGATCCATTCACATGTCACCCCATTCACCACTAGTTCCATTAAAGTCAATAATCCCATACCTTCCCAATATTTTGTAAGGAACTCAAGGATGAGTTTTTATTCAGTCATGGGGGTATGATGGGACGCGATATCGCATGGACCATGATATCGCGTACGCAATATCACGTCGTCCCCTGCGTTATCGCAGCCCGTCGCCAATTCTATAAATAAAAGGCAGCTTCCCCTTGTTTTTCCATCTAGATCTAGACCTTAGCCAAACTCTAGTAGTTTTCCCATTTCAAAGATAGAATAATTTCCATGTGCCCGCAGTAGGAGTCTCAAAGTGAACGGATCTTTATTCGAGCAATTTTGTACCTAAGCACACAATTGTGTACGGAAATAAAGATGAACTTTTTGATAAACCTTGCAGCATATGGACTAAGTTAAATAAGACTTTAATTATTGTTAAATGTTTAAATTCTTTCTTAGGGAATTAATCTCTCTCAACCCTCAACTCTCATAGTTAAGTGCATTCAGTACGACCGCTTCGAGCACGTGCGGCTATGCTTGGTAACCCAGTAACAAATAGCGTTTGGTAATCCTAGTGGCGTTGCATTGGTTTAGGGTGTGTCTAGCAAGTGGGAACGGATACTGATGCTAAGATGATTAGAGCTTAGTTAGTGAAATTTAGTTACTTAGTCTCTTCACCCTTTTCCCTCTTAGCATAGGCGATAAAAAGATAAAAGACATAAAAATCATGTACCTCAAGTTCACTTAACCATACAACCGTGACAAATACAAGTGAGCTTGGGAAGACAGCGATTGATTAACCTTAAGTGTTCCATAAGGTGCATAAGCACTTAGTCCTTGGAGTTTGATCGGATCGCGTGTGAAAACTCTTATATTCGTATGGTCGAGTGCAGGGGTACCTCGCCACTCATTAGCCAAGAAACCAAGTGCAAAAGCCAGAAAATGCTAGAAGCCAACCTTTAAAGCCAACCACCGGATAGATGATTCCAAAAGCCAACCATTTGAACATTGTTTTCGAAGGTATTTATAGAGCAAGATGCAGGAGAGAAACATGGTTTGGATGTCATGTGTCCTAGGTCCAATAGAATGCAAACATGACTATGCTATGCTGCTATGTAATGCTGAACATGGGACTTGCTATGTTGTGACCATACTATTCAAGCTATGTGTGCCAGTATCCAGGAAACTGCCATGTTTTTTACAAAGAATGCCAACAATGAATGAAAACTGGAGCTTGTGCTCCAGGACTATATCTTCCCTACTCTTCCAAGCAAGGTCAAGCATAGGGACAACTTTGGGAGTAATCAGGGGGGTGCAAAACAAAGTAAAATTGCTGATTCTATCTATTGAAGAAATGCCAAGATAGGAGTGACCATTTCCAACAAGTTTTGGAGCTAACCAGAGACGTCTTGATGCTTCCATTTGAGTGTTATGCTCTTTACGCTACCTAGCATATTGGGATAGTCTAAACACCCACACGCTACATTGTGCTATGTTGTGTAGTGTAGCTACCAATTCTAAGAGAGAAACTTGCTCAAAAATTGAAAATACCCTACTAGGCAAGCAACTACAACAATTGGCAACCCTACTTTCCAAGTTGAAAGGTCCCAGGACCTGTGAATTTTATCCTTGGGAAACTTTTAGGCTTTGTGTCCCTACTACGCTGTGCTACACTATGCAGTGTAGCACAATGCAGTAGCTAGTGTGACATGAATTCCTGTCTGATCTGCAATGCTTTGTTAAGAAAATTTTCTTGGGGCTTGAGGGAAAAGTGGCACAGGCAATCTTGGAGGCCAGAGTGTGTCCAAGTACAATTCTCTTGCTAGAATCACTTGGAAGAGGACCTTCATGCATTCTGTCCCTGCAATGCTATGCTACACTATGTAGTGTAGCACAGTGTAGCACCCTGTGTTGCTTGGATTCTAACTCATTTTGCAAACATTTTTTCATGGGATGATGATCATGTCCTAGAGTAATTGCAAAACAAGCAGGCTTTATGGTTAAGGTAGGGGAAAATATGTTCACCTCACCAAAATCAGTCTATGCGGAAGCATTACCATAGAAAAACCCTACTACGCTGTGTAGCATAGCATAGCATAGCACTCAAATGAATAGGATTTTTGATGAAATTTGCCACATTTTTGCTATGTCACGTTGTTCATGCTTCAGAGATGAAACGAGGTAGGTACCCCTACTACGCTGTGCAGCGTAGCATAGCATAGCAAGTCTTATAGTTAGAAAACTTACCAAACTATTTTGCTCATCCTAAACACTTTCGGAGACTCCTAGCATTGTCCCTGGGTAGATCATCAACTAAGTCAAGTGTCTAGCTGGACAAGCTAGAGGGTGTAGCAAGCCTGTTAGCCTAGGCAATAGAAAATTTTTCGAACTGTATGGTCTACCTCTAGTGCCCTTCTTATGTGAATTGGTCTCTTGGCTGGTGCTGCATTGACTATGTTGCAAAGGGTGGCAGGTAGGCTCAGAAGTAGCTTTTCAAGCATTAAGACTTCTAAGGTGCTACATTATCTATAGGGTCCATCATGACACTACGCTTGCAGTGATCCTTGCCCAAATTTCTGGACTATGCTGAGTCATGAAAGTTCCAAAATTTATGGTGTTTCATTGTTATGTCTAATTTTGTTGATATTGAACTAGATAATGAGCTATCTAGTGTTCATTATGTAAGAAAATCTTCTAACCATGGATCTAGTAATACCTCTTCCCTATCAAGCTCTAAAGAGGATATATCATTAGATGAAGAGTGTAATAACAATGAAGAAAAAAGATATAATTTGAGATCAAAGGACATATTAACTACTTCTTGACCTTCAAACGTCATTTTTGATCCATCTACTAAGAGAAAGGTTTTTGAACTAATTAGAAGAGAGAAAAATAAAAATAAATAAGACCAATTAGAGAAGAGTACTCAAATCAAAATCTTAATAAATGGATGAAAAAACCATGATTTTATGGAGATGGAGAATATGATTTAATTGAAGATCTTAAACATGTTAGGGCTAATATCAACACATATCAATTATTATATATAAGAGGTCAACAAAGAAAATATTTGGAGTTCATTAAATGTAAAAATAGAGTTGGAGAATTAGAGTTAAGCTATGTATCTAACATTGATAAGACAATAAAAACTAGCTATGATTGTACTCCTGATAAAGAAG
>MNCI01003632.1:394178-431885 GCA_015680685.1 Gnetum montanum | reverse complement strand
AGGTCTTTCATTTTCCTTTTTACTTTTACCCTCTCCGTTATGCTCACAATGATTATGCCCAGATGTGGAAGGAGAGTATGAATGGTGAGATAAAGGAGAAGAGGAAGGGGATCCATCACCATGACGATGTTTCTTACCTTCTCTTCGGCTGCTTTGGCCCTAATCGTTGTGACGATCTAAGTGTCCATCCTTAGTATGAGTGGTTGTTCCTACCATGAACAGTTGGTGCTCACGGGGATCAGAGCCGATGGCATGTACAATTGATCGAAGGCCCTGATGCCTAACCTCTTCACCATTGTGAGGAGGAGGAACATCATTTTCTAAGAAACCCATTGTGAGGGGTTCCTCGTCTCCTATTTCACTAAGGACATGGGGGACCTTGCCCTTCAACAATGAATGTTGGCTCTCCTGTCTTTCATCCCGAATACGTTGGGCATTTGTGGGATGATAATCCCTTGTGTCATAATCTTCCGCAACGTATTCAGCAAATAGCTCTTGCATGCCAATCTGTGCTAAGGCACAGAAAAGCATGTTAGGGACAGATCGATCTAGGGGTAACACAATGTTACCTTGCAAATATCTCCATCGCAGTTACTCATCTTGATAGAGAATAAAAGTAAAGTCAGGGACATACTCATCAGGATGAGTATATGTGACCTTAGATTGTTTAGGACATGGCTGATTTGGGTTATGCGTATGATGCTGACTATCTCCTGTGTTGTCCTTATGTGAGTTGATTTCATGAGAAGAAGCCATTCTAATGGTGTGCTATTTACCATTATTTATGTTCTTAATTAACTGATTAACTTGAAGGTTCGTTAAAGCTCACAACGATATGAGTGATATCCCGTGTGTTCAAATTGGCGTAGAAAACACTTAGTCCCCGGCAACGTCGCCAATGATGAGTGGTGAGGTACCCCTACACTCAACCATACAAAACGAGTGTAGCACGCATAATCCGGTTGAACTCCATAGACTAAATTCCTAAACGCCACAAGCAACGCTTGGGGTTAATCGTTCGTTGTCTTCCCAGGCTTGCTTGTATGTGTCACGATGTATGGTTAAGCAAGTCTGAGGTATATGATTTTTTTAGTATTTTTCGGTTTATCTCCTAAGCTATGAGGGTGAAGGGTTGAGAAACTAGCTAACTCTAACTACAACACTAAGTCCTAGCATCAACATCTGTTCCCACTTTCCGTACACACCCTGAACTGTGCAACTGTGGCTACCAAACGCTAATCGTTACTGGGATCACCGCACGTAACGCACGTGCTTGAAGTGGTCATACTAAGGCACTTAACTACCCTAAGTTTGACAAGCAGCTGATTCCTTGACTAGCCATACACATCCATAGATGCTTGTAATCAAGTTGTACTTGTCCCACGTTCTAGGAGGAAAGGCTGAGAGAAACTATCGTGATGAGTAGCCGATTCCTTGGCTAGCCGTACACGTTCGTCAATGCTCATAACCAAGTCGTACTCATGCCGTGTCACTAGGAAAGTAGTAAATAATATTAATTAAACCTATCCATGCACTGCAAGGTTTATCCACAAAGTTCTTCTTTATTTCCGTACACAACTTGTGTTCAGGTACAAAGCTGCTCGAATAAAGAACCGTTCACTTGGGGGACTCCTATTGCTGGCACATGGAAAATATTCTATCTTTGGGGTGATCAATCAGCTAGAGCTTCGCTACTTTATGCCTAGGATTAGAAATGAGGGGAGTGCCACCTCTTATTTATAGATATGGCGGCGGACCGCGATATCGCGTACGCGATATTGCAGGGAAAGACGCGATATCGCGTCGGCCGCGATATCGCGACTTGTGCAATCTGCATCCCATCAGTATGTATGAAGATATTAGTTTCAAAATTCAAAGATGTTACAAATGTCAAATTCATGGATCAAAGATTAAAAAGGCTAAATCTCCCTTAAAATTGGTAATTACAAATAAACCATTTCAACAATGGGGCTTAGATTTTATTAGCACAATTACTCCTTCATGAGTTGAACATAAGTTTATTCTCATAGCTACCAATTATTTTACTAAATGGTCTAAATAAAAGGGTCTAAGGAAAAGTTCAACATTAGATGTGATTAAGTTTTTGGAAGATTAGATTCTAAGTCATTTTGGTCTACCTAAGGTGTTGGTATCTGAAAATGGAGTAGCTTTTTAATATGAAGAATTTATAACATGGGCATTAGAAAAATCCATCTTTCTATTTTATTCTTATAATTCTTATCCTTAAGGGAATGGCTTAGCTAAATCTACAAATAAAAATCTTATTTCCTATTGATGACCATTTGGGATGTGACCACCAACATGGGCTACCTCATGGTCTAATGACCTTGGGAAGTTATGGGATCAAAGGTTTTCTTCAAACAAGGTCTGGGTGCTTGCTAGTCTTCAACAATACTAAGGCCTAGATACCTCTAAATAAACTCAGTAGTTATAAAATGAACTAGTTGTGAGTATGTGTTTGCTGTTATGAATGTTGAAATGGTTGGGTTGTGTATTAAACTGTAATTAGCTATCATAAAAGAAATTCAACTATCTTTGTCAAATACTACGAGTTTTTGAAGATTTCTATTTTCTCCCTATAGTACATTACTTGTAACAAATAGAATTTTGCAAAAAACATTTGAGTGCAATTCTACCAATCTACTCCTAATTTCCTCCAAAGAGAAAATTATATAAGAAAACTAGAAATCAAGAGGGATTCAATGGACTTAGAAAGAGAAAGAAAAGAAAGTAGATTTGTGTAAAATCTCAAGTATTTAATAAAGATAAATTGACATTAGGAAACACTTCACAATAAAGCTATTTCCAATTCAACAACTACAAAATATTATAAAAGAAAATCTTATTATACTACCAAAAATGCTACGTAAACAACAAAGTACAAGTCTCTATTTTGGCTAGTTAATAGTTTTCATAGATTACCTTCTACAAAGCTTTCAAAAATTTAACAATTTCTTCATTCAAATACTAAGGCAGTACCCTTTAAAACAATGAAGCTACTTCAATCATCTCAAAATACCAAATATTTGTAAAATCTCTTAGATCATTGTTGTCTATTCTATCATGTTGCTAAGGTGGTAATAATATCTTTGTATATCTAATGAAAAATGGAAGTAAGATTATAATAAGTGTTTCCTTACCATGTCACTAGAATGACATGTTACCCATGCCTGAAGGTAGTCCTCTAGTAAGGTTGACACAACCAAAAATAAAATCTATGCACAAAATAGATTTATGAGGGTTCCATTAGAAATACATGTTACCCATGCTTGAAGATAGGTGGCTACTTTGAAATTTCAAAAGAAAACAAAAATAACTTCAATAAATAAACTCCTCCCTTGGACAAAACACCAAGTGATGATACTCCTTGTAATGATGATAGTCTTATGGTTGTGAATCTAAGAGGTGAAATTATGCAATGTCACTAGATAATGATCTAGACTTGGTTTGAATCTTGGACAGACAAGCTAATGATTACTTTAACCACCCATAAAACACAAGAATTCATTATTCCTATGGTAAGACACCTCATGTCCTGATTCTCTATAATTCTTTCTATGATCCATCTCACCTCACTATATATTTAATTATAACTTGTGGTTTTGTATGACATGGAGTAATTTTTCCAACCTAGTGATGCTCATATGTGTGTTTTTCTCAATAGGTATTCATTACATTTAACTCCTTAAGTGCCTAAGAACACTTTTAGCCGTGGCTATACAAGGGCATTAAGCATTGAAGCTTACTTTGGGGAGGACCCACTTGTGTAACTCTTGTATTTCATAGTTGGGGAAAAATACCACGTCATCTTGAACCTTCCAAGAATAATAAATATCAATAAATACTTCCCTTAACATCCACTAACTTTGTTTATATACCAAAAATTCATTCCCTTCTCATCCATCTTATACATACTTAATAAACTTTTGTAGCCCATGATTTCTTTATCATAGAGTTTCAATGATTATTTTCCATAACTAGAGCATCATATCCACTCAAAACCCTCTAGACATGCTTCATATCATTTAGAAATTTTATTTGCCTCATATTTTCCTAAAAATTCCAAGAAAAATTTGAAATTTTCAAAGGTGATATTGTAGTTACCATAATAACGCTTCATAGTTATCAATTTTGCTTTTGTTTATGGCCTAAAATAGTTGGTATGGTATATTAAGAGGATTGTTTAAGTGTTTTTGGTCTTACTTTGATTAACAAATTATAGAATTCTTATTATTTCCTTATACCTACCCTTTAAGATATCTTTTGGGTGTTAGAGTTTGATGGCCCAAATTTCAATGATATCACACTAAGTACCCTCCCCCTCCTTCCATGACTAAGTTGATAACTCTACGATTAACAAGGTTCATGAATTTTGGAAACCAAAACTACAACGGTGAAGTTATGACCTCTAAAAGTTAGTGTGTTAGATTACTGAAAGAAAAAAATGGCAAAAACTTGATTCTTTGCAATTGAGGAATGAGAAAAAATGGCCAACTCTCACACATATATATACTAAATTTATATGTGCGATATTGTAGATCATATATCATACATACGATATTCTAAGACCTCTGATATTGTAGCTACGGTATCACCTTTGAAAATTTTAAATTTTCCTTGGAATTTTTAGAAAAATATGAGTCAAATCAAATTTCTGGAAGATATGAAGCATTTCTAGAGGATCTTTCAGTGGATATGATGCTCTAGTTTTGAGAAATAATTTTTGAAAGTCTATGATAAAGGAATCTCGGGCTACAAAAGTTTATTAAGTATGGATAAGATGGATGTGAAGGGAATGAATTTTTGGTGTATAAATAGAGTTAGTGGATGTTAAGGGAAGTATTTATTGACATTTATTATTCTTGGAAGGTTCAAGATGATGTGGTATTGTTCCCCAAGTATGAAATACAAGAGTTACACAAGTGGATCCTCCCCAAAGCAAGCTTCTATGCTTAATGCCCTTGTATAGCCATGCCTAAAAGTGTTCTTAGGCACTTAAGGAGTTGAATGTAATGAATACCTATTGAGAAAAACACACATATGAGCATCACCAGGTTGGAAAAAATACTATGTCATACAGAACCATGAATTATAATTAAATATATAGTGAGGTAAGATGGATCATAGAAAGGATTACAGAGAATTGGGACATGAGGTGTCTTACCATAAGCATAATGAATTCTTGTGTTTTATGGGTGGTTAAAGTAATCATTAGCCTATCTATCCAAGATTCAAACCAAGTCCAAACCACCATCCAGTGACATCACATTGTTTCACCTCTTAGATTCACAACCATACAACTATCACCATTATAAGGAGTATCATCCCTTGGTGTTTTGTCCAAGGGAGGAGTTTATTTATTGCACTTTTTTTTGAAATTTCAAATTAGCCATCTACCTTCAAGCATGGGCAACATGTCTTTCCAGTGACATGAAAAGGCAACACTTATTGTACTCTTACTCCCTTTTTTCATTAGATCTACAAGATATTATTACCATCTTAGCAACATGATAGAGCATACAGCAGTGATCCAAGAGATTTTTCAAATCCCCTTGATGTCACATCCTTTACATTCCCCCTTAGTTCTTCACTTTTCTATCCAAGCATAATGATCACAGGTTTATTCATAGTTTTATTAGGAAAAGAATATCATTATGGCCATGGTAAAAATCTCTTATTTCTTGGAAAGGATGGATGAATGTTGTGGTCTCATTGTACAAATAATCAATCCCTTATGACTTGATAACATAGATAAATCTTCTCCTTATTGGACCACATCTTTCCTTATTTGTGGTGTGTTTTATTAACAATTCACAAACCTATGTACAAGTAAAATGAAAGCAAAGTATGAAAAATTATAAAAGATATTAAGAATGAAAAAGATGAAAAATGTTAAAAGAATGAGAAATCAACAAAGAATTAGAAGAATGTCAAGAAAGTACAATATTATTAAGAAATTGAAAAGTATAAAAGAATGGAAAAAATGTATCAATAAAGTAGAAATATGAAAAGACAATGAAAATTTAGAAGTACCTATGTATCTAGATAGACAGCCCCATGACTACAATCAAAATTGGTCAATTGGAAAAGAGAATGAATAGAAGATAGTTGGATAGATTGGGTAGATCCCTTAAGAACATTAGGATATTCATAATAGAGTTTAACTTACTAAATGTTAACAAGGTGATAAATGTGTAGAGAAACTAAAGGATAAATTTCTTGGACATGGTAAGGTCCTTCCCAAAGCATTTGAAATTTGGATTTCTGAGGAACATGAGTGGGATTATAATAAAGGACCCTATCTCTTGGTTGTATCAACACTCATCTTATCTTTGCAACATGCCTTTGTTTGGAGTAATTCTTATCGACCTCATTGTGCATTAGTTCTACTAGCCTATTTTCATTTAATATATTTAGATTCATTAGACATTCTTTTTAGGCTAAGCTTAAATCTAAATCAAGTTAACTGGCAGTAGCTAAAGATTGAAGCTCTACATTAATTAGAAGCATTGGTAACTGACCATAGACTAGCTCGTATGGGGAATATCCTATGAGTAGTTTCCATGTTATCCAATAAGTCCATAAAGCATCATTTAGCTTAGTGCTCTAATCTTTTCTAAACCTGCTAACCATCCTAGTCAATATTCTAGTGATCTCCTGGTTAGTAACTTCAGCTTGACCATTTGCTTGGGGGTGGTATGGTGTGGTTAACTTATCATTTACCCCAAGTTGCAACATGAGATTTTTGAAAGTGGCACTAGTAAAATGGAGTCGATTCTTTGATATGAGCATTCTTGGTACTTCAAATTTATTCATTAGATTCTATTGGAAAAATCTAAAGCAATGCCAATGATGGGCAATTAAGAAATCCAACACCCAACCATACAAGTCACAAGTATTCAAACATGACCCAATGATAATCCATGGATGAGGCAAGGTAGATATGTTAGTTATTAGTTTCAGCTTGTGAATGTTGTCTTTCCACATGGAGCTAGTGAAGTCTAATTGTATGGTTTATTTCATTGTGAGGTATATGATATCTAATGTTACTCAACCATTAGTTCTCCTAGTAGACATGATAGAAATGAAAATGGTTTCCAAATCTAAGTAAAAAAAAGTAAATGATTCTATTCTAATCTAAGCAATGAGTATCCATTCATGATTTATTGTACATACTTTGGGCTTTATGTAACTATTACAGGGCTATCAAGCATTATGCTACTAGGCGTACCAAGCGATGACACTACTGGGCTACCAAATGACTATACTTAAGTGCTTGAGATCAATTGTGCTCATTCCACTTACTAATAATAGTAAAAGTAAAGTACATGGAAAAGTCAAACATTAACTAGGAAAATAGTAAACATTAGTTTATGTGAGAATAGTAAACTAGAAGAATGCTAAAATGATGGGAAATAACTTGATCTTTATTTTTAGTTAAAACGTTTTCCCAAGTACAAACTATTCAAACAAAGATTCTATTCACTATGTCACACTTCTAATTACTAAGTCTAAGTTTAAGAAATGAAACTGCAAGAGTTTGGTTACTACTAGAATGAAAGTTATGCAGATTGTGCTTCCAAGTGCCATATTTATAGGGCTACACACATCTTGAAATATTGTATCAATGATGACATAGCTTGTGCTATGATATTGTATTCACAATATCATTGTTGTGATATCATTTTTGATTAAAAATTAAACTTATCGTACCTTGACAACTGATTGGAAACTCATCCTTGAATTTTAAAAAATGAGGATAGAGTCCCTTACAAAATTAGAAGGTAGATTTAACTATTCATGATTGGCTAACTATATACATGACTCCAAATGCCATAGTGGTGTTTTACAAAATTGAAACAAGTTTTTGACAAGATCAAACAAAACAAAAATTTGGAATAGCTTGATGTAGATAAGGTTCCTAGTGGTGGTGGCTCTTTCATTGGCTACTTTCCCTTATCATCAAGATTCTTGAACTAATATCTATTGAGTAGTGCCTAAATTTTTTCTTCCTCCATCCTATGATCATGTACAATCCATGTTGATTGACTAATATTTGATGGAGCTAGCATGTCCCATGGGCATGGTAGCTATCTTGGTTGTAAAATCTCTAATTGTTGCTACCTCTTCCCACTTTGTGTATTAATCCATGATCACAATTATATACGCTTTTGCATTTGACATCGGTGTCATGGATCCGATAAAATCTATTCCCCATATATCAAATTGCTCAAGAAGCTATATCCAATGTTGCGGCCCTTCATGTTTGGCTATCATTCCCACATCTCTCTACCATCTCTCACAAGACTATGCAAAATTATGAGCATCTTTGAATAGGGTAGGCCAAAATTAGTCTACCATCATTAGCTTGAGTACCATTCTATGCCTAGCATAGTGGTCACCATAAGGACCTTTATGAGCATCTTGTAAGATTTTTTGTTAATCACATTCTGGCACATACCTTCAGACTAACCCATTTGCACAGATCTTGTATAGATTTCCATTGATGTCCATGTGTCTCTTTACTTTGTGAAGGAATTGTCCTTTTTGCCTATTTTTCCACTTAGTAATAATCTCTTGTGTTGTCAAATAAGTCATATATTCATTTGTCCATGACTTTCTTGTTGAGTCTACAACCATCACTATCTCTGTAAATAAATTCTCATCGAAGAATTAATAACATACTAATTATATATGATCTTGGAATCCCATCTCAAACTTGATAAATGATTACCTACAACACTTTTCATGCCCCTTTTGTCAATCATTGTGATGTCAAATTCTTGTAAAATCACAAGTCATTTGGTCACTCTAGGACTAACTACTAGCTTGTTCAAGAGAAAATGGATGGCACTATGATTGATATGGACATAAATCTGATACTTGAGCACATAATGTCAAAACTTTCCAAGTGCATACACCATTAATATAAGATTCTTTTCTATTGCAATGTAGTTCAGTTGTGCTCTAGTAATGTTTTTCCTAGCACATTGTATATAGCAAGGTCTCTTTTGATCATCTAACTATGCCAATACTACACCAAGTGCATAGTTGGCAACATTTATCATAATATGAAAAGGCCTAGACCAATCTAGAACTTGAAGGATTGATCTCTTGATCAATTTCTATGTTAGAGTTTCAAATGCCTTTTCACAAGACTTTGTCCATTTGAAGGATGCATTGTTCTTCATCAGTTCTACTAACAATTTTGTAATCTTAGAGAAATTCTCTATGAACCTTCAATAGTATCTCATATAACCTAAGAATGATCTAACATCTTTCACTGAATATGGCCTTTGAGTGATGTTTTATATGACTTTTATCTTCTCAGAGTCTACTTCTATTCCTTCTTGAGATACTTTATGTCCCAATACGATTCCATCCTGAATCATGATATGGCTTTTCTACCACTTGAGATTTTTTTCTACACATCACTTCAACACTTACTCTAATTGGTCTTGTGATTGCTTAGAATCTAGCCCATTTGTGGAAAAATCATCCATGAAAAATTCAGCACTATTTCCTATTTTCTTTTGGAAGATACTGAGCACAAGTCTTTAGAATGTAGTGGGCAGATTACAAAGACCAAATGGTATCTGTTTGTAGGTAAACATTCCCCATGGACTAGCGAACATTGTTTTCTCCTAGTCCTTAGATGTAATGTGGATTTGATTATATTCTCTATATTCATCTAGAAAACTATAGTACCCATGTCCTATGATAGTATCTAGGACTTGGTCAACAGACAAAAAAGGGAAGTGACCCTTGAATGTGGCAAAATTCAACAATTAGAAATCAATACACATCTACTACTTGCCCTTATTCTTTAAAATGATTACCAAAGAACTAACCCATTTACTATCTATGATAGGATAAATGAATCATACCTTTAGTAATTTCTCCAACTTCTTCTTGAATACTTCTTTTAGTTTGGAAGTGAGTCTTCTTGGGGGTTGGCATCATGGTTTAACTATAGGATTAATATATATCCAATGTTGATAATTTCTTGGATCAATTCCTCTGATCTCATCATAAGACCATGTAAATGTTGTGGGTCACTTATTGACAACTTCAAATAACTTCTTTTTCTAACATTCATTTAGGTTGGTGTTTATTACTACTAGCTTCTTGTTATTTAGAAAAGCATATTCCAGTGTTGTTGATAGGGCTTTTAGTCCTAACAATTATGGCTCTATAGTGTTTGGAATCTCTAACTATCCCCAATCTATTTCTTCTTCCTAACTCATATGTGGGTAATATTTTCTTTTCCTTAAAGGCTCTAACTTGTCAATCTCTTCTACATAGGCACTAACAACCTAATCTATTAGTTCCATGTATTTTTTGAATTCAGTTTTTGCATCTACTACTAGCCACTAGGTGCCTTCTTGTTGAGTGTCTACCACATACAAACATTTTTGCACACATTTTCTATATATAATTTTTTGCATGCTTTTGTATTTTCTATTGAACTATCGATATCCTTTGCACATAGTTGCACCTATTATCATTATATGTGATACATGAAACTCTTCATATTTGAATGATACCAAATTCATCTTCATTGGAGATTTCAAAGGACAAATCTCGAATACCAAGCTTAGCATCAATAATGCCAAGGAAATTTTTTCCCATTATGATTGGGAATTATCCCTTATTTTTACCTACATGAATTATCAAAAAATCTATAACATAGAACCAACCACATATGGTGGTGATCACATCCTTCACTTTTCTTAGTGGAACTATTATCGATTAGTCTGCAATCTCCAATAGGATATTATTCTTCATCATTGGTGATAGATTCTAGACCTAATACATGTCTTGTAATATTAGGTTTACTCTTGTCTTGGAATCAAGTAAAGCCTTGCATGATTTATGCCTTCCTACTTGTAGGTGCACCAAGGGACTTCCCAGATCTATTCGTTTCTATGGAAGTTCTCCTACCTTAATCTAGTAAGTAATGGTTTGCATTAGCATAATAGTTTTGAAATTTGCATTAGCAAATGAAGGAAGCTTGTGACTTCTCGAAGGTTTGGATGTGGATGGAGAAAGAGTAGATGTAATCCCCATCCTTTAAACATTTTCTAGACCAGTTCGGAAGAATAGTCATTTTCTAGATTGTGGTTCATGTGTGATCACTTCCTCTTGCATGTTAACCACCCTAGTTGCACTTTTCTATTGTGGTTGAGATAGTAGTTTCCCTTGCATTACAAGAAGTCGCATTGGTGGTAAAGGATTTTGATGTTGATTTGAGAAACTAGCTGGTTGAGGATGCATGTATAAGTTTGAGTATATTCTTGGTAATGTCAATTTAGGGTATTAAGCTAGATAATATTGTGGAGCATGAGTAATAGCATTTCCAGAGAGATCGGATGTTACACATAGTATCCATATGGGTTTGGTTGCTGATATGGGTACTATTGGCATGGTGGTGGCATGGCCCATGATTGGGATTGTTACCACTACTAATGATACTACTCTTGTGGTTGTGGATAGGCTCCACTATGATAGTATGTTGGTTGGAAGGCTTACCTATAGTTACCTTAAGGGTAAAATAACTGTTTGGACATCTTCTTCTTAATAAAGTTAGGACTTAGTACATATAAACTTGTTTCTTCTAAATTCACCATCACAAGATAACATCCCTTAGGATGTTCATATTAGCACATTGCATATCCTTTCTCATCCTTAGATCTTGTTTCTAAACATTTGGCCATTGAAGCTACGTTTCTTTTTCATCCTAAATCTGTTTTCTTTTTCTTGTTCTTGCCTTGATCGAAGGCTTGCTTAGTCCATTCCTCCACTATCCTTAAAGATGTTGCAAACTTCTTATAAATTGAATCCTACATCTTCTCTACCTTAGATGCTATGTCAGTGAAATATTTCTAAATGAGTAGAGTCTTCTTTTAAATCACCTAGTCCAAGGTCTCTTCTTCCTATGGATAAAATTCTTGCACCCCTTTTTCTAATGGATGGATCTCTATTTTATTCTTCTGCTAATTTTATTTTCCTTAATTTTCCCTCTTCCTAAGCCACTTGATCAATTAACCTTTGTATCCAATGGGTAAACATTTCAAATAATCAGTCTTGGGCATAAACCCCAAGGACCTTCCTAGTCTTGTTTTGAAGCCTATTAACAATGTGCCATAGTTACTCCTATTGAGAAAATCCATGGCTTAGGCACCTTTGTAATAATGAATAATATTTCTCCATTATTGCATTAAGGGATTCATGTATCCCTTTTTTCCATCCTTGGATCTATTTTCATAGATTTCACACCTAGGAATAAGTTTGATATTTTTCATTAAAAAGTTCTAGCATGGTACTCCATCTCCTGATTGATTCTAGTTCAAGTGATTTATACTAGCTATTTGCTTCTTTCACAAGTATACTTGGAAAAAACTTTAATTTCTACCAATTACATTCTATGTTTTATAGGGCACAGGCATTTTGGAATGCTTAAAGGTGGTGTTGAGGGTCATCATTGCAACCATCCTCAAATCTAGAACAATTATTCATGTTTAGCCACTTGATATAGTTGTTCCTTACATGCCTAGTTGGGATATAAACTACTTACTAGATGTTGATATTACTTGGATTAGCCAATAGGGATTCATCATCATGATTAGGTATGTGAGCTCTATTGTAGAAGTGCCTCCTTTGATGTTGATACCTCTCTCAATTCTCTCTTCTATCTATATAACTTTTTGGTTTTGGACCTTTATCTTCCTCATCAGAGTATCTCAGGTGATGCTCATGACAATCATGTATCCTTCGTTCCTCCTTATAATGGTCTGGGTACCTCTATCTCCTCCTATTAGAGTCCACCAACAATTGTGAGGATAAAGATGAGGTAGTAGGAGAACAGTGTTGGCTGGTTCTCCTTCTATGACATTGATATTCTTCTTTGTGGTATCCAACAGAAACTCTTGGCTATGAGTTCTACTTATACTTTGAATGTGCTTCCTTCCTTCTAGGTGTCTCTTTTAAGGTAGAATGCAATTAAACTTTGATAGGTTCCTCTAATCAGATGATAGGTGTTTGAGAATGGACTTCATGATTCTAGTGGAGTGTTTCACTAATGAATGCATCACCATCAAGCTCTTCTATGATAATAGGAGAGTTGATTTTCTTTAATTTGTTTTGATCATGTTTGGTCTCCATGACAATATCTCTCCTTAATTGCTCTTCACTAGTCTCATAGAACCTTGTCATATGTTTGTTCACATGATATTCTTAAAGTGCAACACACATATTTATTACCCTTAGAGCTATCTGAAGCATGATGGATGCTAAACATTGTGGAGGTAGAATAATGTTACCTTGAAGGTCTCTCCACCTTAGTTGCCTATTGATGAGTAGCAAGGTACCCCTATGCTCAACCATATGAATCACAAGCATCATGGATGATCCAATTGAACTATTAGACCTTAAGTTCTTAAGTACACTGGGTTCAAGAAAGTGAAAGCTAATTGAAATGATTGTTATCTTCTCAGTTCCACTTGTGAGGTACAAGTATATGATTAAGTGTAACTAAGGTATGTGGTTTTTATCATTTTATATTTTATAAGCTTAATCACCTAGAACCAAAATGAAAGGTAGAGTAATTTAATATCTATTTTGTCTACTACCTAGCTAGCCTAACATAAGTACTTGTTTCCACTGTCTAGACACATGCTAAATTCATGTAGCGTTGCTAGGTTACCAAACATTAAGCACTTCTAGGTTACCAAGTGCTACACGTATGCTCAAAGTGGTCATGCTTGTGTTCATTAACAACTAGAAATTGATTGCTTAATGAAAATGCATTAAAGTAAAGTGCATGAATATCAAATGCATTAAAGAAAATATTAATCTATTCTTAGTGTTGCAAGGATTATCAAAGGGGTTGTTTTTATTCCTGTCACACTACTGTGCTTAGGTACATTAGTGCTTGAACAAAGATTTATACACACTCAGACTTCTGCTGTAGGCACCTAAAAAATATTTTAACTCTAGAGAAAACAAATTGCAAGAGCTTCATTATGCTATGACAAAAACTATGAAAAACTATATGAAAATCATGAGCCCGAGTGCTATATTTATAGGCTAGCATATACCCCACAATATCTAATATTTGACATTGCATCTTAGGCTTTGAAATTGGGTATCTGATATTAAGGCTTTAATATCAGATATTTGATATTGGAGCTAGTCAAAAAATGATTCATCAAACCCTTACAACTAAATGAAAAATCGTCCTTGAGTGAAGAAGAGGAGGGACATGTTCCTTACAAAATATTGGGAAGGTATGGGATTATTAACTGACATGTAACTTGACTTAGATGGAACAAATAAATTCTAAGTGCTCAAAGGATAAATAACTTAACTTTTATTAGCATCAAAGCCTTTTATTAGCCTTTGCATAGACACAAGCCTTTTATTAGCCTTGCATAACTTCAAACTAAGAAGTTTGTGGGCTTCATGGATAATTAATGGTTAGGGAAATTTAAATACAAAAACCCAAAAGAAACTACCTAAGAATTTTGACACTTCAAACTAGGACATCAAACAAGAACCTAAAACCAGCAGTGAGGTAAGACATGGGAAGCATAGGTGGAAGAGAGAGAAAGTGGAATGGAGTTCATGATTAAGGTCACATGAATGAATTAATAAGATCCATCCTTAGTCTAGACCAAAATCAACCATTTTCAGTGACATCACATCACCATTCTAAGACCAGTCCACCCCCTGAGACACAAGAGTGATCCCATAGAACAACCACTATTCCTTATTAGAGAAGAAATGAGAAGTAGGAAGTGAGGAAGGGCCTTAGTAAGAGGAGACCTTCAAGCATGGGTAACATGTCTTTCTAGTCCCATAACCAGTGCTTGTAGCCCATTTATTTTGTTTAAGGGGTGTGCTTTGAATTCCCATCATCATTTAAAAAAAAAATTAGATGAAGACCACACCATGCAAAGACTTATTTGACTTATTTTTATTGGTCGACATGAAACAATAAGAAATCCATGAAAAAACACATGTACCCAAGCAAGCAGAAAAGCATAAGAAATACTGAATCCCCTTGAATTCATGCCTAAACCTTTCAATCCTTTCTAGATCTAGAAGCTAACAAAGTCACAAATTCATTATAGTTTTATTAATGAAAAAAGGACTACACATTTCCAACATAAGAAAAACCATAGAGTTTGTGGATGGGTGGATGTTGTGGACTCACTACCTATTTCTTGAAAAGAAACAATGTCCCCATTATCAATAAAAAATCTCAAAGCTAGAATCTAAACACCAAGAATCAAATAACAAACTAGTACATACCATCATCAAGCAATGAATTACTACTGTGCCTGGTGCTTATTAATAAAAAGTTAGAAAATCACATTAGAATAAAATAAAATGAAATAAAAAAGAAAGTGTAAAATATTCAAGAAATAGCAAATGTACTAATGATGTTGTAAAACACAAATTTTGAAAAATTAATAATGTAGAAAAAAAAGTGTAAAATAAAGAATGTGTACAACAAAAATGTGTAAAACCAAAAACATGTAAAACAAAAAGGATGAAAAAATGAGGAGCCACTTATATAGTTAGCATGGATGGCCATCTCCCCCATGACTAAGTTGAAAGAAGGAAATTTGAAATATTGAGTGTGGTTGTCCATCCGATAAGGCATTTGTTGTATTTTCTAGCTTATGCTTGTGGAAAGGTTTAACTTGTTATATGTTAACTAGCTATTTTATGTCTAGGATCCCAAGTTTGTATATCATCATGGTCCTAAAAGAAAAAGTTTCATAAATTATATAAGGTCCTTTCCACAACATTTAAAACTTAGTTCATTGAGGTACATGTATGGGATTCCAATAGAGAACCTTATCTTCCAGTTGAAATTAGACTTTCCTAATTTTAAGGTCATGGAGGTTTTTGTTGAATGCCTTGTGCAACTCATTAGATGATAGGACCACCAATCATTTTTCCTGTTACAAGTTGAGATTCATTAATCTTTCTTTTTGTGCTAGAGTCAAGTTAAGGTCAAGGTTGTAGGCTGTTAAAAGTGTACAGAGCTTGGATTAAATAAGAAGTGTTGGTAATTCTTCATACACAAGCTCATAGGGAGAGTAGACTATATGAAGTTTCTATGTTAAGAGGTAGGATCAAAAGGCATCATTGAGTTTCATGCTCCAATATTTACTATATTTGTTAATAGTTCTTGTTAGAATCCTTGTGATTTCCATATTGGTAACCTCATCTTGACCATTGGCTTAGGGGTCGTAGGGTGTTATTAGTTTATGTTCAACCCCTAAGCGTTGCATGATCTTCCAAAAGGTAGTGCCTATAAAGTGAGTTCCATTATCAAAAATTGGTGCATGCGGCACACAAAACCTATTTACAACATTTTCTTGTATAAACTGAGTAGCAATAGAAGATGTATAGTCAATGACGAATGTTGCTTCTACCGATTTCGTACAATATTCAATAGTGACTATGATGTATGTATTTTCATTTAACATGGGTGTGATGGGATCCATGAAATCCATTATTGAGGTTCCTCAATTTGAGGAGTCATTCTACCATCTTATTGGTAGTGTTTATAAGAGTGGACATATTGATGAGCATCCCTAAAAATTGTTGGCCAATAGTACCTTACCATTAGGATCTTAACAGTCATGCATCTTCCAGCATAGTGGCCTCTACAAATACCTTCATGAGTATCTTGGAGAATGCATAGTTGTTCAACATCAAGAACACACCAACGAACTAGGCCATTGGTGCACACCTTGTAGAGGTGTCCATTGATCTCCATGAAGCATTTCACCAAGTGAAGAAACTATTATTTCTTTTGGTGGTCCAACCCTTATGGAATCTCCTAAGTAAGAAGATAGATGATAATGTCATCATACCATTTAGGCTCATTGGAAAATTGTTTAGTTATAGCCCCAGTAAAGAGGAGTTCATTAGGAATCATATCAAATAATGGGCTTTCTTTCTCTTTATTATCCCATCGTAACCAAGACAAGTGGTCAACGACCACATTCTTAGTGCCCTTTCGATCTACCATCGTAAGATCAACTTTTTGTAAGATCACTAGCCACTGTATGACACATGGGCTCACCATGGGCTTGTTCATCAAGAAGCAGATGACACTATGATCTATGTGCACAAACACTTTGTATCCAAGCACATAATGCCTAAACGTTTTTAGAGCAAACACAATTTCCATCAGTTCTTTTTTTGTAGTGGTGTAGTTTAGTTGTGCATCCATAATGCTTCAACTAGCGTAATGGATGTAATATGGATGTTTCTTTACATCCATATATGTAAGCATAGCTCCCAAGGCATAATTTGATGCATCTTCCATAACATAAAATGGTCTAGACTAATCGAGTGCTTGTAGGATTGGAGTTTTTACAAGTTTTTCTTTTAGCTATTAGAATGCTTGTTCACATTTCACAATCCAAAAAAATGGAGCATATTTCTTTGTCAACTCCACCAATAGTTTTCCAATCTTATATAAATTCTCTATGAATTTCTAGTAGTAGCTAGTATGTCCAAGGAATGACCAAACATCTTTGATAGTTTCTAGTTGGCAAGTTATTTTTTGGATGACCCTTATTTTCTTGGGGTCGACCTCAATTCCTACTTGTGATATTCTGTGCTACAATACAATGCCTTTTTGGACCATTAGGTGACTCTTTTGCCAATTGAGCCTGAGGTTTGTCTCTACACATTGTTTTAGTACTTGCACAAGGCAGTCCAGGGCTTGCTCAAACATAGATCCATAAGTGGAGAAGTCATTCATGAAGACTTCCACATCACTACTAATTTGCTGATGAAAAATACTTAGGACTAGGCATTGAAATGTAGTAGGAGCATTGCATAGACCAAAAGACATCTTGCGATATGCAAAAGTTCCCTAGGGACTCGTGAATGTTTTTTTGGCTTGGCCTTTCGATGTGATCTAGATTTGGTTATAGCCACTATAACCATCTAGAAAACTGTAGTAGCAATGCAAAAATATTATTTCTAACACCTATTCAATGAATGGAAATAGAAAGTGGTCCTTAAATGTTGGCATATTCAGTAGCTAGAAATCAATGCAAACCCATCTCTTACCTCCTTTCTTTGGCACAATCACAAGAGGACTAACCCACTCACAATCACAAGTGAACCTTGCTTTGAGGAGTTGTTCAATTTCCTCTTTGATGATCTACTTTTCTTTGGGCTTCAATCGTCTTAGTGGCTACCTCTTTAGCTTCATGGCCATATTAGTGTAGATGCAATGCTGGCATATCCCAGGATCAATCCTTGTGAGTTCAGGATATGACTAGGAAAAGGCCACTAACCATTTTTCAAGCACGTTTAATAGCATCTTTTTCTATTCTAGAGCAATATTTGCATTGATTATGACCAAATTTCCATTTTTTAAGAACACATATTTCATGTCAACCAATAGAATTTTTAGTTCAATGGGCTCTTGCTTGATATTTTCAGGAATTTCCAACTCTTCCCAGTAGGTATCATCATTTGCATCATTAGAAAGTTGGTGATGAACTTACATTGGTTCATCCATTCCTATAACATATGTGCATGTCAGGCTCTCAGTTGATTCCATGCAAAGTATGTTACTCTTAGAATTAGTATTCAGTCACTGGTTTCCCTTCCTTTTTGTGGTTGCTGTGTATAGACACCTTTGAATTTCTAATTTTGGTGAACATTGCTTACATGTAGAGATGGATGCTTGTTTCACTACCTAGAGTTTCTACATACAATTGCACCTCTTATCATTGTATGCGATGCATGGAACTCACTTCTTCTCGATCTTCCTGAAGGCATTTTCTTTAGATATTTCCAAGGAAAGATATTTCATGTCCATGCTTACATCAATAATGCTTAGCCATGTCCTTCCCATGATGATTGGAAAGTCTCCTTTATAGTTCTCCACCTTGATCACTTGGAAATCAACAGAGTAAGACTACCCATAGACAATGGTCATAATGTTTTTTACCAATCCCAATGGAATAGTGATGGACTATTTTGCCAATTCTAATATGCTATTTCTCTTCTTGAGAGGAGGCAATTTCCATGCAGTATACATATCATGAGAAATTAGGTTGACACCAGAACCTGAGATGAAAAGAGCTTTGCACAATTCATTTCCAACAATTTTTAAATAAATAATAGGACTTGCAGGATCTACTAACTTCTTGGAAAGGTTTCCAGCATGGATTCAATCAAATATGACATGAGTAAGAATCATAGTATGGATCCTGTGCAATGTTTGGTTTGAAGGGGACTCAAAAAAATTGATATAAAGGAAGATAGAGGAACATGGTTGTCAACCATAGGTGGATTTGAGGGCTTAGGTAGAATGCATGATTAGAAGAAAGGTCTTTTCTTTGATCCAGTATCCAAACCATTTAGTTGATGAATTAGTTGTAGATTAATGACCCTAGTAGCATTGCGTTATTGTGGTTAAGCTAAGAGGCCACCTTGCATAGGTGGAGTAGGTGGTAGCTGTGCAAATGGAGGAGAAAGATGTATAGGAATAGGATGAGGATAAAGGTAAAAGGTGGTATCCCTTCTTGCATGTGGAGAATGATTTCAATAATAATCAAAAGGGTGGTAGTGAGATTAGAAAGTACAAACATGAATAGAGGAATGATGTGGAGATAGGGGTTGTTGAACGTAATACACATATGAATCAAGTTATCAATAATGGTATTACTATCTTGGTGGTGCTAGCATCAATGAATGTGCTTGCTACCACTATTAATATTTCTTATATGGTTGTAGTGGTGTTCCACTTGGATAATACTATTGTTGCTAGTAAAACTACCTAGAATTACATTGAGGGCAAGGTAATCATCTAGGTGTTTGCCTTTCTGCTAGTCATGGATTCAAGGCATACATCCCAGACTCCTATAATTATGATAAAATAGGATAACATCCTTTAGGATGTGTATAATGGAAAATGTCACATCCACCATCATCATCTGATTCATTTCCCACAACTTCCTCTATTGAATCAATCTTGTCCTTACCTCTTTGATAGGCACATTCAGCTTCCTTGTACCTCCTATGTTCACGATCACTACTTTGTTCTTTAGACTCTTTAACAATTTTTAGGATAGCTTGAAATTTTCTATCCATGGAGTCCCATAACTGATCAACCTTGGCCATAATTTTAGATTGAAATTTTTGAAGCAATAAGACTTTCCTATTCACCACCTCATCAAGTGTTGATTCTTCCTCACTATCACAAAATTAAACCTCCTACTTGCAAATGGAAGGATTGCAATTATACTCTTCTACATTTTTTAATTTTCTTAATTCATCTTCCTCGTTAGCTACCTTCTCGATTAATCTTTAGATCTAATGGGTGCTTAATTCTGAAAATCACCCATGGAGGTTCTCCTCATTTCAAATTGAAGCTCATCTACAATGTGGTGAAGTTGATCCAATTGAGAATAACCATGGCTAGGACATCTATGCATTAAGGAATAGTATTGACTAATGGTAGCATTTAAGGATTCATGTGTTCCTTGATTCCATCCTTGGATTTTCCTTCTCAAGTTGGACACTATAGAGTATGTTTGATATTTATCATTGAACAATTCAAGTATTGTACAACATTGTCTGATAGACTTTGGTTCTAAGGAGAAATACCAATTTTCTACTTCTTTAATGAGTATCCTTGGGAATAACTTAAGTTTTTTCCACTCATTCTATATATTTTGCAAGGCACATGCATCTTGAAAAGCTTGGATATGGTTCTGTAGATCTGAGTTATATCCCCCTTTGAACCTAGGGATATTGTTCATATCTATCCTCTTGATCTAACTATCCTTTACATGCCCTATTGGAATTTGTACTTCCTCTGTGATGTTTAGCATACTTTGGGTAGCAATCAAAGGCTCATCGAGGCCTTGATTTTGATGCCTCTAATTCCCTTTAAAACCCCTTCGTTCATGGCATCACATCTCTCTTGAATGCCCATGCCCTTGGTCTTGCCTTGCCCAATGATCCCTTTGATCATTTTGATCCCGTAGGTCACCTCCATCATGGTTATGTCCCTTGTAATTATGATCAAAGCAAGAAGAAGAAGAGGATGATGACAAAGGTGAAGAGGAAGGACCACTAGCACCATCATAGTGCCTGCTACCACCTCTTTGGTGATTGTGATCATGATCACAATATTGTTTCTTATTTGATCCCTACCTTAACTTGCCTCTTTTGATCCTTCTTTGTCATTGGATCCATTTTTTCCAAAACTAGGATTGTGAATTGTGGACTACAAGTTTTAGTTTTGACCTCCTTCGCCAAAGTCAAAGAGAGGAATTTCACTAAATGGAAAACTCCTAAAGAATGGCTCTCCACCATCTTTTTGGCACAACAGGAATGAGGAATCATTAAATCCCTTTCCCTTAATAGATTCATGATGTTGATCTAACTAATGATCCTTAAGACATTATGCCTCAGTGGGATGATAATCCCTAGCATCACTATCCTACACCATGTACTTAGCATGAAGTCCTTGAAGACCCCATAGTATAAGCATTTGCTAGTGCATTGTAGAAACAGATTGATCAAGTGGAAACATAATGTTTCTCTCCATGTCATGCCACCATAGCTATTCATCTTGGTTAGGATGAAGGTGAAATTTGATACATACTCATCACGATGAACATATACCACTTAGTATTGTTGAGGCACCAGCTAATGTACTCCATTAGACTTGCATAAGGAATCACTCCTATGAGAAGAATTTTTATTTTAGAAAAATAAAAATGTAGTGTGCTTCTTAAAATTGTTGTAGAAATCTTAACATGTGATATGAATCTAAGGTTCATTCCAATTATTTGAATAATTTTCACTAAATCCTAGATAGTCCATGTAACAACTAAAAGATCCTCAGCAACAACACCAATGATGAGCAATGAGGTACCCCTACAGCCAACCATATGAATCACTAACATTCATGTGTGATCCGATTAAACTCTATAGACCTTAAGTTCTTAAGTACACTAGTTTTAAGGAAATGAAATTTAATTGAAATGATCATTGCCTTCTGAGTTCCACTTGTGAGGTACAAATATATGGTTAAGTGTAACTAAGGTATGTGATTTTTATCATTTTATATTTTATAAGGTTAATTGGCTAGAACTAGAATGAAAGGTAGAGTAATTTAATATCTAATTCATCTATTTCCTAGCTATCCTAACACATGTACCCATTTCCACTCTCTAGACACATCCTAAATGCATGTAGCACTACTAAGTTACCAAACGTTAAGCATTTATAGGTTACACAGTGCTACATGTATGCTCAAAGTGGTCGTGCTTGTGTTCATTAACAACTGGAAATTGATTGCTTAATGAAAATGCATTAAAGTAAAGTGCATAAATATCAAATGCATTAAAGGAAACATTAATCTATTCTCAGTGCTACAAGGATTATCAAAAGGGATCATTTTTATTACCATCACACTACTATGCTTAGGTATATCAATGCTTGAACAAAGATCTGTATACACTCAAACTCCTGCTTTTGGCACTTAAAAAATATTCTAACTCTAGAAAAATAAAATTGCAAGAGCTTTGCTATGCTATGCCAAAAAATATAAAAAATTATATGAAAATTTTAAGCCTAAGCACTATATTTATAGGCCAACATATACCCCATGATATCGAATATTCGACATTGCATCTTAGGCTCCGACATCGGGTATCTAATATCAAGGCTTTGATATTGGATATTCAATATCAGAGCTAGTAAAAAAATGATTCATCACCTATCTTGATGAAGGATAAAAATAAATTTGGATTAATAAGGATCATTATGAGCATATGAAATTCTTTCTTACATTTTCATACTCCAATCTTCTTCATCATTGACTCTATCATTATTTCTTTTTGATTCTTTTGCAAGTGGTGATTTGTATTTGATTGAAGCCATGTTGTGGTTTAAGATGTTTTATTAAGTGTGATTATTATTTAGAATTATTAAAATATTATAAATTTTAACTTTGGATTCTTGATACAAAAAAATCTATAAAATCAATTACGTAGCATACATTGATACATTATCGACAATGATACCAATGATGAGTGATGAAGTAATCCAACACCCAACCATACAAGTTACAAGTGTTTGCATGTGACTTGATCATAACCCATGGATGCGGTAATCTAGATATGATAGCAATTGGTTTAAGCTTATGATTTTTGCCTTCCCATGTGGACCTAGTGAAGTCTAAGTGTATGATCTAGCTCACTGTGAGGTATATGATATTTGACGTTGCTTGGCCATTAGTGCTCATAGTAGACATGATAGAAATAAAAATGGTTTCCAAACCTAAGTAGAAAATGTAAACAAATATATTCTAATATAAGTGATGAATATCTATTCCTAATCTACTATACACACCTTGGGCTTCATGTAAACATTACTAGGCTACCAAGCACTATGCTACTAGGCATACTAAGCAATAACACTATAAAGCTACCAAACAATTATACTTAAGTACTTGAGATTAGTCATGCTCATTTCACTTACTAATATTAGTAAAAGTAAAGTATGTGAAAAAGTAAAACATTAACTAGAAAAACATTAAACATTAGTCTAAGTGAAAATAATAAACTAAGAGAATGCTACCATGATGGGAAATAACTCAATCTTTATTCCTAGTGACAACTAGTGCCCAAGTAGAAACTATTTGAACAAATATTTCATTCACTATGTCACATCACACTATGGGCATTCATACTTCTAATTGCTAAGTCTAAGTTCAAGAAATGAAACTACAAGATTTTGGTTACTAAAGGAATGAACATTATGTGGATTGTGTGCCCAAGTATCATATTTATAGGGTTACACACATCTCAAGATATTGTATCAACAATGACATAGCTTGTGCTCTGATATCATATTCATGATATCATTGATACGATGTTGTTGTTGTGATATCATTTCTAGTCAAAAATTGGACTTATCACTATTTTTATTTTTATGCAATTGTACATCATGATGCTACTTGGGTTTAAGCCTAGGTAAAAACACTTTGATGAAGCATAGTCAACTAGCTACGTCACCAAGCATGCATTGATGCAACCCTATCAACATATTCCCACATACATTTATGTAGATGTGTTGACACAAATGTAAGTCAAGCTTATATAAATGTTCATACCCACTACATCTATGGCATGTTATGTTAGTAGAGTAGTGGAGCTCTTGCAATTTTCTTTTCCTAGAGTTAGAATATTTTTTGAGTACCCGCAGTATGAACTAAAATAATTGTATAGATCTTTATTTGAGCATCGCACACCTAAACACATTGACATGAATAGAAATAAAGATAATGTTCTTAACATTCATTGTAGCACTTTAGTTTCTTATCTTAAGCAATTAATACATTTAATAATGAACACATAAGTACCAACAGTTTAAGCATACCATTTAATGCTTGGTAATCCTAGCAGTGGCCATTTGGTGTGTCCAAAAATGGTTACTTGGTAACCCAGTAACATTAGTATTGGTTCAGGATTTTATATGACATGTGGGTATAGATACTTATGTAAGGATAGTTAGCATCCAAACCATTAGATAACTAGAATAGTTAATTAGCAACCAGTTATCTTTTCACCAATACTAGGATAACAAAAACATATAAAAATATAAATATAAATAAATATCATATGCCTTAACTTACACTTACCATATATAAGAACCTAAATAAGTGAGACTTAAGAAGACAATGATTACATGACCTTTAAGTTCACAGTCTTTGCCTATAGGCATACTTAGGATCTAAGTCCATGGAATTCAATCAAATATCTAGTGCATGCTAATGATTCATATATTTGGGCATAGGGACTACTTACGGCTCATCATTGGCACTGTTGTTGGGGATTTTAGTTTCGCTTAGTATACTAGGTAGGAAAAGATAGTGACATAATACAAAGACATTGTAAGGATTGTTTCATGATAAATCATTAAGAAAATAAGAGCAAGCCTACTATTTTTAGCAAGAGATAATATGGCTTCTTCTCACAGGGACAAATCTCCATAATTTACAAGTGGAACCAATCAAAGATAGGAGGTTCAAAAAAAACTCCAACAACTTTGTGTTATCTACACTCATCTAGATCCTTACACTTTGGATTTCACTTTCATCATACATTAGGACAAGTAGTTATAATGAAGGGATATGGAAGGTAACATTGTGTTTCCTCCTAACTGATTTATTCCTACTATGCTAATGAACAATCTCATTAGGTTGGGCATTGCTGTACTTTATGTAGAGTATGTCATCCATGACCATATTTATAAGGATGACTAATGCCTAGTGAAAGAAGGATCGATAGATGGAAGCAAGATATAAGGCTTATAAGGGTAACAGGGTCCCAACCTAGTTATTCTTATAATAACATAAAGAAAGGAAGGACTTCTTTTCAAAAAAATTTCAATACATAGACTCTTCTCCTTTATATGATGAGGAGGCCATTAACCAAAGGTTGCAATCAATTATGAATAATGTGGGTGAGGGAAGGAATGGTTTTCAAGACCAAGAGTGTTCAAACGATAACAACCAAATCCATTCATCCAAAAGCAAGGATAAGACAAGCATAAAGATAAAGAAAAATAAGTTGATTAGGGTAGGGACCAAAGGATAGAAACTAGTAGGCATCATTATGGTGTTGTTTTTCTTCTTCCTCACCCTCATCATCTTTCTCCTCCAATCCTAACAAGAGGGGTAGAGGTTGAGGTAAAAGAAAGAATAGCCATGATCATGATGGAGATGAATGGTGGGATAGGAATGAATGGTAGGATAGGGATGAACATACATGCCACTAGGATTATTGATGGCATGGGTAAGGACAACAACAAAGGGAAAAGAATCATCAAGAAATAATACATAGCATGACCCATCATAGAAATCATGGCCATGAGAGGGATCACTAAGATCATTATGACTATGATGAGCCTCTGTTGGCTACCTGAAATATGTTAAACATTCCAAGGCAATTAGAATTCCAACATGGTACATGAAAGTTAATTGTATTATGAGGTTGGATCTGAAAAATATTTCTAGATTTGAAGGGGGATATAACTCAAATCCACATAATCATTTGTAAGCCTTTCATCATGCCAATGCCTTACAAAACATTGAAAATGAATGGAAAAAGCTAAAATTATTTTAATGAATACTCATTAAGGAAGGTGAAATTTGATACTGGTCCTTAGAACTAAAATCCATTCACCAATGAAGTATGGTGTTGGAGCTTTTCAATGACAACTACCAAACCTACTCCAAAGTCTCCAACTTGCAGAGACAAATCCAAGGATGGAAACAAGGAAATCATGATTCCTTGGATACAACCTTAGGCAAGTACTATTCTCTTTTGCATCAATGCCTAGGCCATAAATACTCATAAAGGAATCAACTATGCCATATCATAGATGGGATTAAGAATGAAACAAGAAAAACTCTTGGGGTCTATGCCCAAGGGAGACTTTCTAAGCTATGGATCCATCAAATCTAAAGGCTAATAGATTAAGTGGCCAAAGAAGAAGGTGAACTTAAAAAACATAAAAGTGTCAACAAGTATAATAAGGATCCCTCCATTTGTAAAAGGAGGATTCATTTTATGATCTTGAGAAGAAGGCACTACTTAATGAAGTGGCACAAAGAAAAACCTTGCTCTTACAAAAATTTGTCACTAAAATATTAGCTAAGGTAGACAAGATGTGGAAGTCCTTGGATAAGAAGTTTTAAATAGCTCTAAATATTGTAGAGGAATGAAGAGACCAAGGGAGAAGTGATCAAAAAAGAAGAAAGAAAGAGGATACAGAACATGGATACTATAAGAACAAGGATAAAGCTACAATAGTAAAGGAGGCTACATATTTTGAAACAAATGATGATGATTGTGACATTTGTCAATATGAGCATCCTAAGGGATCTTGTCAAGTGTTGTTACACCTACAAGAATATGGGGTGTATGATTTAAATCCTAGATTGGCAAAATAGCAAGCACTTAGATGGTTGCATTATCCACAAGGCAACTACATGCAGCAATTTCACCAATAAGTGTATTATCCAAGTGAAGTGCATCCTCAACCTTCAAAGTAGTATTATTAGTCACAACATCCACATTCATGGGGAATTCCATTACCACTATGGTAATATCCTTATAGGTAACCCGATCCCTATGGATATTATGTCTAGTAGCTTTTATCCCTATGTGACTCCTCTAGCCACACGTCTTTCCCTTACCACTACTACTTTCCAAAATAATATAGAGCACCTTATCTAAGGGAAAGCATATTTTTCCCTTATATCCTCCTCAACACCCATCAACTCTTGCACCATAATCAACTACGCCTTTGTCGCTTTCTCCATCTATGCAAGGTGAAATTTCCATGATACCATGGCAAAGAAATTCTACAAGGGTAGTGAATCTATAACCGAATATCCATCTAACTAGTCTTGAATCCAAGCCTCATAAAGGGTCATTCTTTAAAACTAGTAGTTCCATGAAACCCTCATAAACACTTGTGGTTGCCAACCCTACTACTTCTACCTTTGAAAGTCCTACTGAGCCACCTTCAAACCAAACATCTCCCCAAATCCATACTATCATGTTGACCCATGTAGTTCTAGATTGGATAAAGCCTAGAAACCTTTTCAAGAAGTGATTTTATCATGGGACTCTCCTCATCTACTTATAGATCATCAAAGATGAACCATGCAAGGCTCTTTTTGATTTAGGTTTCAGAGTCAACTTAATTTTCTAAGAAATGTACAAGGCTTGGAATCTTACTCCTTTGAAAAAGAGCAATATTTGATTAGACCTAGTAGAGTAGTCCATCACAATCCCTCTAGGGTTGGTGGAAAACATTATGACCACCATTTGTGGGTGATCCCATCCTACTAATTTCTGGGTGATCCATGTTGAAAATTGTAAAGGGGACTTCACTATCATTATGGGAAGGGCATGGTTAAGCACAATAGATGGCAAGATGAGGATTTGAGACCTTTCATTGGAAAATTCCAAGAAAAATGAATTTGCTAAAGTTGAGAAGAAGAGAGTTCCATGGATCACATACAGTGACATAGGGTGCCATTGGATGAGAAAATTGTGGACCATTAAAGACACATCACTTTAGGCATGTAATTATTATGCTAAAATAGTAGTGATTCAAAGGTGCCTATATGCAACAACCACAAAACAAAAAGATACCTAGTGGCTAATAATTATTGATCAAACTAAATCAATCATATGCATGAAACTAGATGAAAGCCTTACCAACACCTATGTTGAAAGCATGGAGAAAATGGAGTAACTTCATCATGAACTCTCCAATGCACAAAGAAAAATGAATTTAGGAAAGTTGGAGATTCTTGATAGCTTCAAGTAAGAGCCCTTTGAATTAAAGGCTCTACTAGTAGGCATGAAATATGATTTTCTCAATAATAATAAGCTGGTAATCATAAATGCCAAAATTGCTCCTAAACAAAAACAAAATTTTTTGAAAGTGTTGAATCAATGGCCAATAGCCTTTTCTTGGTTATATTATGAGCTTATAGGAATAGATCCTTGAATATGCCAATACCATTTTTATACAAACTCCTCCATCAAGACAAATACGCAACCACAATGATGATTAAAACCCAAGATCAAGCAAATTGTTGAGGAGCGTAAGTAACTCCTCAAAGCTGGGTTCATCTACCCTATTGCAAATAGCAAATGAGTTAGCCCACATATTGTTGTTTCAAAGAAAGAAGGAAAATGGATATTCTGCATAGACTTTTGGCTATTGAACATGGTGACAAACAAGGATCACTTTCCATTACCATTTGTGAACCAAATGTTGGATACCATATCAAGGCATCGCTAGTACAGTTTCCTGGATGGTTATAGTGGCTATAAGAAAATCTAGAAAGCACTAACAGACTAGGCCAAATCTACATTCACAAGTCCCTTGGGGACTTTTTCATATAGGAAGATGCCCTTTGGTCTATGCAATGCCCCTACTACATTCCAATGATTAGTCCTCAACATTTTTCAACAACAAATTAGTAGCAAGGTAGAAGTCTTCATGGATGACTTCTCTACATATTGGACTAAATTTGAGCAAACCTTGGACTTTCTTGTGAAAGAGCTCCAAAGATTCTTGAAAACCAATTTAAGGCTCAACTAGCAAAAGAGCCATTTGATGGTCTAAGAAGGCATTGTCTTGGGATACAAAATTTCTAGTAAAGGGATTAAGGTAGGCCAAAAAAAAGTACGGGTCATCCAAGGAATCACTAAAAAACCTAAAATGGTAAAAGATATAAGATTATTCCTTAGCCACACTAGTTGTTATAAGTGCTTCATTGAGAACTTCATGGAAATCACTAAACCATTGGTGGAACTAACAAAAAAGGATGCACCATTCACTTGGACCATGAAATGCAAAAGTACATTCCCATAGTTAAAATAGAAGCTCATGGAAACTCTAATTCTATAAGCACCTAACTAAACTAGGCCATTCCACATCATGACTGGTGCATCCAATTATTCTTTGGGTGTCATGCTTACATAATTGGACAATCAGAAATGTCCCTACTATATCCATTGTACAAGCTAAAGCATTGTTTGTACATAATTAAACTACACCATTACTAAAAAGAAGCTCATGGTAGTGGTGTATGCCTTAAATAAATTCAAGTACTATGTGCTTTGATATAATTTTTCTGTGCACACAGACCACAGTGCCATTGAGTTTCTCATAAACAAATCAACAATGACTATGTCATATTGTGGCTAGTGATTCTAAAGTAGTTTGACCTTACTATGATGTATAGAAATGGGATCAAGAATGTGGTCATTTACGACTTGTCTCGATTATGATGGGACAACAAAGCGGATGAAGGACCACTATTTGATTAATTGCCAAATGAACTTATTTTTTTTCCTACCTACTTACTCAAGAGATGCCACATGAATGGGATAATAGGAAGAAACAATAGTTTCTTCACTAGTACAAACAATACATGAAAATCAAGAGCAACCTCTACAAGAGTTATGCTGATGACCTAGTATGATGGTGTGTACCTAATGTTGATTAACTTTAAGTCCTTCAGGATGCTCATGAAGGTCCTTATGGGGGCTACTATGTTGGGAGGAGGATGACCATTAAAATTCTCATGGTAGGATATTACTAGCCAATGATCTTCAAGGATGCCGATTAGTTCTTCCATTCATGTGATAGATGTCAAAGAGATGAAAGGATTACTAAACAAATGGAAGGGCCCCAATAGTGGATTCAACCATTGGAGTCTTTCGATATTTGGGGCATCAACTTCATGGGGCCCATCAAACCTATGTATAATGAAAATGCATATATCATCATCATCATTAACTATTGCAATAAGTGGGTTGAAGTTGCCACCATCACCAACTATTCATTCTCTATTGTTGCACAATTTGTACAAAAAAATATGATAAATAGGTTTGGTATGCCAAGGACACTAATTTCTAATAATGAAACATATTTTACATATGTCACTTATNCACTAATAAGGAAATAACTAAGATACTAACACATATATTTAGTAAGTATAGGAAGAATTAGGGCATCAAACTCAATGATGCTCTTTGAGCTTATCAGTCAACATGGAAACTCTCTATCTATTATTCTTCTTATGAGTTAGTATATGGAAAACTTTCAACTCTTCATATCCAAGTAGAGCTCTGTACACTTTCAATGGCCTGTGTACTTGAACTTAATTTGAGTATAGCCCAAAGAAAATGATTAATCAACTTAAACATGCTAGATGAAAACTAATTAGTAGTCCTATCCCTAAATGAAGTGCACAAGGCACAAAACAAACAATGTCATAACCTCAAAATAAGAAAAGTTAAATTTCAACTAGGAGATAAGGTTCTTTACTAGAACCCCATGCATGTACCTCAACACACAAAATTCCAAATACTATGGAAAGGGACCTTATATTATCCATGCAACTTTTCCATCTAGGGTCATGACAATTTATCACCCTTATAGCCCAAACAAATAGTTACAGGTCAACATGCAATAAGTCAAACCTTTTCTAGAATCAAGGATAATTAGTGGCAACAACATCTCAATTGAGGCCATGCATGCTCTATTTTTTAAATCTTCTCCTTCCAACTTAGTCATGGAGGAGAGGGCCATCCATGCTAAGATCTTGTAATGGCCTCTTATTTTTTCAACTTTTTTTGTTTTACACCATTTTATATACATTTTCTATTTTCTTGAGTATTTTGTAATGTATTTTATATATTTTTCCTTGTTTAAATTGAAACACCACCAATTGATAATTAGTGAATACCTCTACACTCAACCATACAAATCACTAAATGTTCACACATGATCTGGTCAAATTCCATGGACCCTTTATCTTCTAGTACACTAGCCTCTAGGACGTGAACTTGTCCTAACAATCACTCGTTGTCTTTCCAATTACAATTGTAATATGCAAAGGCATGATTAAGTGTAATCGAGGCATATGATTTTTATTATTTTTATGTTTTATGCTTTGGGTGCTTAAAATAAAGGATGAAAGAAATGAAGTAATTTAATTGCCAATTTAATCTAACTAACTAACCAATGTTTAACTAATCCTAACATAAGCATCTGGTTCCACATTTTGTAAACATCCTAAACATGTATAATGCTACTAGATTATCAAACATTAAGCATTACTAAGATCACCAAGCATCATGCGCATGCTTGAAGTGGATGTACTTATGTGATTAATTAATTGCTATTTAATCTAGCTTAATTTAGCTTGGTTACTTTAAGCATTAAAGAAAATTGCATGAAACATTAAATATATGAAGAAAATATTTAATCTAGCTGAAGTGTTGCAAGGTTTATTAGAAAAATTGTCTTTATTGCTACACACATTGTTATGCTTAGGTACAACAATGCTCGAATAAAGATCTATACACTCAATGACTCTTGCTACGGGCACTTGGGAAAATATTCTAACTCTTGGAAAGAAAAATTACAAGATCTTTGCTACACTATGACAAAGACTCTCAAACTATGCACCCAAGTATTATATTTATAGGCTGGCACACATCCTACGATGTTAGATATTCGACATCACTTCTTGGTTTGAGATATCAAGTATTCAATATCGCAGCTTTGATATCGAATATATCTAATATCAGAGCTAGAAAAAATACACCTCATCATACCCTGACAACTGAATGAAAACTCATTCTTGAGTGAACAAAAAAAGTAACAAGTCCCTTACAAAATATTGAGAAGGTATGGGATTATTAACTAACATGAAAACTAACTTAGAAAAAATAGATAGATTCTAAGTGCCCAAGTGTACGAATTTACAATCTTTTACAAAATTGGATGTTCATGATAATAAAATTGAACACTATGGCCAAAATTGACATCCAACTCCTCTGGCAACTGAAAAACGAGAGAGAAGATTCAATGATCATGAAGGGGCTTTGTCACATGATGTTGCTTCTTATTCCTTGGTGAAGACAATCCCACTTTCAGTCCATGTTTCCCTCTGTAACCATAACAATATCACATATTAGTATGCAATGTGTAACTTATAACTTTTAGATACCTTGTCTTGTTGGCAATTACACTTCACTAGGTTGTGCTTATGGTGTATTGAATCTTTTAATAGTATTTGATTTCTATGACTATCAAAGTTCATTAAAAGGGTTTAACTGCATGGATTGATGATGTTAATATTAACCCTTAGTTAAACCTTTGTGGAAGTTAGAAAAATTTGAAAATAAATTGGTCATAAATAAAAAACCAGAGTGGTTGCAACAACATAGAGTGTACCTCTAATGGTAGGAAGATTGAAAAATGGGATGAAATGGATAAGTGGTTCATCATTAAATTCTAAAAATCCCAAACGTGATGAAATTCTTAAAGAGGATTAAAAAATTCACAACAAAAAATAGTATTTCACTAAAAAACATTGTGAAGATGCACACAATCGGATGTCACCAATGGGGCACACAAAAGGATTTGATTGTGGGAATGCCTAAGGATAAAGAATTTAACTATCCCAACCAAAAAGTATGCAAGTGGATCCTTCCCAAAGCAAGAACATGTCCTTTACTTCCCTTGCATATCCTCAAACCAAGGAGTCCATGGAACCCATGGGTGATTAATGATTATCGAAAGGTAAGTATGAAAACTTGAAAGAAACTACCTAAGAATTTCAACACATCAAATAAGGACATGAACATCGATAGTGAGGTGAGACATGGAAACATAGATGGATGAGAGAGAGAAAGTGGAATATAGTTCCTCATTAAGGTCACATGAAGTCCCTCATGAATTTTGTGGTTAAATAACTTGATAAAATCCATCCTTTATCCAAACCAAAACCAACCACATTCAGTGACTTGAAATCACCACTCTAAGATTGGTCCATCCCCTTGAGACATAAGAGTGCTCCCATAGATCAATCACCATTCCTTAGTTAGAGGGGACTTTTAGGCATGCGTAACACGCCTTTTGAGTGCCATAACCAGTGCTTGTAGCCCATTATTCTATGTCAGGGGTATGCTCTAAATTTCCATTATTATTATTATTATTATTTAAATGGGAACCACACCATGCAAAGACTTATTTAACTTCTTACTATTGTTCAACATGGAATGGTAAGAAATTCATGAAAACACTCATGCACTAGAGTAAGTAGAAGGGTACAAAGAGTATTGAGTTCCCTTGAAGTCACACCCTATTCAAACCTTTGAATTCTTTCCAAGTCTGGAAACTACCAAGGTCACAAGTTTGTTAAAGGTTTGTTATGGAAAGGGGGCTCATACTTCCAAAACCAAAAACACCATAGAGTTTTTGGATGGATGGATGACGTGGAATCATTTCCTATTTCATGAAAAAGAAACCATTTCTTAGTTATTAATAACAAAATTTAAAGCTAGAATCTAGACACTAATAATCAAATAACTAGATAATCAAATAACGCATGCCCACATTAAGCAAACCACACTATACCCTATTGGCAATAAGGCACTTTATTATTAGAACACAATAAGAAAATCACATCAAAATAAAGAAAAATATACAATAAATTTTAAAATATTCAAGAAAAATAAAACATATTAACAATTTTTTAAAATAAAAAAAATGTTGTAAAAAAATAAAAAGTAGAAAAGAAAAAAGGGTAAAACAAAAAATAAAAATAAAAACCTGAGCCATTTATATGATTAACATGGATAGCCATCTCCTCCATGACTAATTTGGAAGGAAGAGATCCAAAAAATTGAGTGGTTCTCCATCTGAGGAGGTCTTGCAACCAATGGCTTCCTTATACTCATGGAAAGGTCTAATTTGTTGCATGTTGATTAGTTTTTTCTTGTCTAGGCTCTCAAGTTTGTAGATCAACATGGCCCTAGAAGGAAAGGTTTCAAAAAGAATATAAGGACCCTCCCATAGTTTTTGGAACTTAGTTCATTATGGTACATGTGTGGATTTTAGTAGAAGACCTTATTTCCTGGTTGAAATTTGACTTTCCTAATTCTAAAATGATGGCATTTTTTATTACTAATGGAACTACCTTAGAGTGCCTTGAGGATATGGTAATATTCTAGGTGCTTTCCTTCTTACCAATCCAGGATTTAGTGTGTACACCCTAACATGATAGGGCAACATTTTTTATGATTCTCGTATTCGTAGATGTTAGACCCACCATCATCATATGATTCTATCTTCACAATTTCTTCTACTACAGCAGCTTTGTCATTATCCCTTTCGTAGGCACATTCAGTTGCATGATCACTACTCTACTCTCTTGACTCTTCTATGATTTTTAGAGTAATTTGGAATTTTTCATCCAAAGAATCTCATAATTTATCAACCTTGGCTGATATATCAAAAATAGACTTTTGAATTGGCAAGGTTTTTCATTGCACCACCTCATCAAGTGGTGACTCCTCCTCCTTGTTGCAAAATCTAACCTTCCTTTTTCTAATGGAAGGATCCCTATTATATTCCTTAGCACTTTCCCATTTTCTTAGCTCTCTTTCTTCTTTTGCTAACTACTCTATCAACCTTTGGATCTAATGGGCTCTAAGTTGTAATAGTATTTCTTTGGCATAGACCCCAAGAGTTCTTCTCATTTCTAATCTCAGTCCATCTATGATGTGGTGAAGTTATTCCTGCTGAGAATAATCATGGTCGAGGCATTAGTGTATGAGAGAATAGTATCTACCCATGGTAGTGTCCAAGGGCTCATGTGTTGCTTACTTCCATCCTTGGATCTTCCTTCTCAAATTAGAAACCCAAGAGTACATCTAATATTTGTCATTGAATAATTCTAGCATTGTACTCCACCTATGGATGGATTCCAACTCCAAGGATTGATACTAGCTTTATGCTTCTTTGATAAGCATCTTGGGAAATAGCTTTAATTTTTTCCAATAATTTTCAATATTCTGTAAGGCATAGGCATCATGAAAGGCTTGAAGATGTGCTTGTGGATTAGAATTATATCCCCCCTCAAATCTGAGGATAATATTCATGTTAAGTTACTTGATCCGACTATCTTTCACATGCCTAGTTTGAATTTTTACTTCCTCTACAATGTTTAGAATGCTTCAAGTGGCATGTAAAGGCCCATCATCATCATTATTTCAATGATGCCTATGTTGTCCTCTACTACCCCTTCATTCATGGTGGTCTATATGATTATCATTATCCCTTTGTTCACCCTCATCATGGTTGTTCTTTCTTTGGCATCTGTCAAAACCATAAGAGGAAGAAGAAGATGCAGATGAAGAGGAAAAAGAGGGAGGAGGACTACTACCACCATGATATCTACCACCTCCTCGTCACTTTTCACAACAACATTCATCAACTTTCTTGTCATCTTGATTCTTTCTCGAGCCCCTTCTTTGACTTCCATTTTTTCCTAAACCTGAATTGTTAATAGTGGATTGCAAATTTAGGTTCAAAACCCCATCACCAATATCAGGGGGGTGGAGAATCTTCATGTTAAGAATCCCTAGAGGAAGGATCCTAATTTTTGTTTTGGTTTAGTAGGAACAAGGGGTTGGTGAACCATTTCCCTTTCAAAGCCTCATGGTGCTTGACCCGATGTCAATCTCTTCTACATTATGTTTTGATGGGATAGTAGTCCCAATAGTCATGGTCATGTAGAATGTACTCTTCTTGAAGATCCTATATGTCCAATCTCCTAAGCGTTTGGGGTAGCATCCTAGGCACAAATCGATTAGGAGGCATTATAATGTTGCCCTCCATATCTTGCCACTGTAATTGTCCATCTTGATGCAAGATGAAGATGAAGTTAAGTACATACTCATCTGGATGAGTGTATACCATCCTACATTCTTGAGGCACAAGTGATTTAGTATCATTACACCTATGAGAAGAAGAAATTTTGAAATTAAAATAAGATATCACTGTGCATAAATTATTATATTTATTTTTAGCATGATTTTGACCTTAGGGTTTGTCCAATGATGTTAATGATTTTCACTATGCCTAGCTAGTGCACATTTCAAAAAAAAAAGAGTCCCTGGCAATGATGCCAATAATGAGTAGTGAATACCCCTACACTCAACAATATGAATCACTAACTGTTCATGTGCAATCCAGTCAAATTCTATGGATCCTTTGTCATCCAGTACACTAGCCCCTAGGAAGTGAACTTTCCCTAACAATCATTTGTTATCTTCCCAATTACACTTGTGATATGCAAAGGTATGGTTAAGTGAAATTAAGGCATATGATTTTTATTATTTTTATGTTTTATGTTTTGGGTACTTAAAATAAACAATGAAAGGAATGAATTAATTTAATTGCTAATTTAGTCTAACTAACTAACCAATGTCTAACTAATCCTAAGATAAGCATCTCGTTCCACTTTCCGTACACATCCTAAACACGTATAACACTGTTAGGTTACCAAAGGTTATGTGTTACTGGGATTGCCAAGCATCATGCACATGCTCAAAGTGGACATACTTATGTGCTTAATTAATTGTTATTTAATCTATCTTAATTTAGCTTAATTACTTTAATCATTAAAGTAAATTGCATAAAACATTAAATGTATGAAGAAAATATTTAATCTAGCCAAAGTGCTACACGATTTATTAGAAAGCTTGTTTTTATTTCCGCACACACTGTTGTGCTTAGGTACAATAGTGCTCAAATAAAGATCCATACACTCAATGAATCATGCTACAGGGACTTGGAAAAATATTCAAACTCTGGAGAAGAAAAACTACAAGAGCTCTACTACACTATGACAAAGACTCTCAAACAGTCCACCTAAGTATTATATTTATAGGTTGGCACACATCTTGTGATATTGGATATCTAACATCGCTTCTTGGTTCCCAATATTGGGTATCCAATATCAGGGTTCTAATATCTAAGTTAGACACATACACTTTATCACCAATATTTTTAGGTTGTAATCATTTTTCCTCCACCCCATGAAACTTGAGGTAAAACTTCATTATAAACATGAATATTGTAACTCATGAGGGACAATCTCACATATCTCATACTCTTGCCTCATTCCCCAAGTGGAAAAATTCATGCATTATCTATGTTTGGGCTTAGGGTGGTTAAAAATGCTATTTGTGATGCTGAAAATGGAAATTTGATCAGTTT